>PVLA01007832.1:0-98487 GCA_004027455.1 Hydrochoerus hydrochaeris
CACCTGGTCCAGGGGCAACTTCAGCAATGAAGAGCTGGTAGATCTTCAGCTTCTATTTCATGTCTACTTTTCTGGACCAACTCTGGAGATTCAAGAACAATCCAGTCAATTACAGGTCAAATGTAAGTGCAATCAACTTAACTAAGAGATTTCTTGAAGGTTCTATTTCTGGGAAAGATTTCATATTTCTTGCTTGGAATCATCTGTTATCTCATCCCAAGATAAAAGTCTGCATGCATAAATCTGTTAGGTTATATTCCAAACATTTAATGAAAATTTCCAGGCTTTTATTACTTCAGGAATATTTTTTATCTGAATTTTATCATCTTTCCACTGTGTTCTCCTTCTGTGGTCCACAATCCAGAGGTACAGAGTTATCTGGTTCTATAATTGATTTGCTGAAAATACAGCTCTTCAATATCTCCAAAGGTCTACATTCATAGTGTAATAACCATGGTGACCAATTTTATGTGTCACGAAACGCACTTCTATCTTCTTCAAAACAGTTCCTCCCATAAGTTCCTCCCTAGAGCTTCTGATATGGAGTTCACTAATCACTTCTCTAAACTGTGCTCAAGTCAGTCTCTTGTAAATTGAAGATAATTATCTTTTATTGATCCCATTTTTCATCCCTAGCATATTTTCCTCCCTTTGTTTCTAATTGTATATATGTTTAGTTCACATCTATATAAAGACTTTTTATGCTATTTCCTGGTCAGCCTCTCAAATTCTATCATTGCTCTCATTTTCTTCATTTACCCTCTTATTTTCATTCATTTTTTCACCTAGATCCCTTTGATATACAGGTGAGATCTGGCTGTGAGCTGCGCTCTGGAGAGACCCCAAAAGGCTTCCTCCATGAAGCTTTTAATGGATTAAATTTCCTGAGTTACCAAAACAAATCATGGGTGCCATCTCCAGAGGGTGGGAGTAAGACCCAGAAGATCTGTGATTTACTCAATACTTCTGAAGTCAACAAGGAAAGAGTATACAACCTCATCAGAAACACAGGCCCTCATTTTCTATTGGGTCTCCTGGATGCAGGAAAGGTGGATATTCAGAGACAAGGTCAGTTTAGCCCTTTCCTCTGTGATTGTTCTGTTGTGTCATGCCTCTTCCTGTAACCCTCTTCAATCTTAGCACAGGAAAGAGGGTAAGAGGGAGTGGTGCTGCTGGGTGGTAGTTCCTAGACGAAGAAAAAGCGTAACTACATACTGAACTGGGTATCTGTGCACCTAATCTGTGTATTTTATCCACTTCTGAGTTGTTTTTCTTCTCCATGCAGTGAGACCAGAGGTCTGGCTGTCCAGTAGTCTCAACCTTAAGCCTGGTCGACTGTTGCTGTCTTGTCATGTCTCTGGTTTCTACCCAAAGCTTATTTGGGTGATGTGGATGCGAGGCACACAGGAACAACTGGACACTAAACAAGGTGATATTCTTCCACATGTTGATGGGACATGGTATCTTCGGGTGACCCTGGATGTGGCAGTTAAAGAGGCAGCTGGGCTATCTTGTCGAGTGAGGCATAGCAGCCTGAGAGACCAAGACATCATCCTCTACTGGGGTGAGACTGGAGTTTTGAAAGTGTTAATGGGTGGCCGTTGACCATGAAGTAGGACAGAGGAAGGTTTGATGATTCCCTATTTAGTTGAGGGAAGTGAAAAAAGGCATGACCATGAGTAATTCCAAGAAAGGAGAAGTCAGACCTGAGGAATACATACATTCAGCACATTTTGGGGAAGACAGAGAATCCTTCTTTGCATGGGAATGGGAATAGAATGACAGTAACAGGATGATTGCTGTGGCATTTACCCAGTCATACATTACTTAAGGAAACTAATGCATAGAGTAGAATCAGTAGCAGGTATTAGATGACATGTATGTATATCTTCAATACCACAGGATGTGGCCTTTCTGTGAGCTTGATCACATTGGCAGTGATAGTGCCCCTGGTGCTTCTGGTAGTTCTTGTGTTTTTGTATAAGAAATGTTGGTGACTTCTTTGTATTTACTCCTTTCCTGCCAGTTTTTGTTCCATGTTTGTTATATTTGTTAGCTTTTCCTTTGCCATTTATTTGGTTACTTTTCTCTCATTGCTGAGACAAAATTAAGAAATGGTTTATTTAGCTCACAGTTGTGGAGATTTCAGCCCATAATCAGATGGTTCTAAGGCAGCAGGCAACATTTCAAGGCAGTGGAAGACAGAAAAAGCAGCAAGAAAAAAAAAAAAAAGGGAAAGAGCAAGCCGGTTTTCCTCCCTTATATTTTACAGAGACCACCCCCCTCCAGGGTGGGAGTAGCACTCACAAAATCTCTTTGCCTTCCTCTTCCCTGTTTGCAAAGTGAGGACCCTGGTTCCCTGCTGAGTTACTTAGTTAAACTACTAAACTTCTCAAGTTGACACAACGTTTCGAAAATAACACCATCTTCAATTTATTTAGTGTTTCTCCCATTTTCATATCAAGGTATCCCATGAGATGATTGCTCCAGCCTCTCCCTTGCTAACAAGAAGATAAATTTCCAGGAACTTTGGAGAGCATGGTGATGACATCCTTTCTACAATCTGTTTAAGTTGTTTCTCTTTTTGCATACTAATCACTTGTTAATGTGGCCCAGATTCTGAAACTTGATAGGACAACACCTCCGTTTCTGTCAGTAGTATTAAACCATTGACTGCCATTTCTGATTTTACTTTGATCAGAGACCTTGTTGACCCTTGTGTATGAAGCAGCCTTTCTCCCCTCTAGGCTCAGAGAGTGCTTCAACTCCACTCTGTTACAAGCCTGCCTCTTTTGCTGCCTGAATTGCTATTACCCAGGTCTTCCTTCCTCTTTTTATTTTAAGCTCTTTGAGGGTAAGGACCATGAAAAAAGTGCCTTTCCTAAATGCAATATACACTTAATGGGAAAATAAGCAAATAAGTACAAACCACTATATGAGTTTAGATTAACTGTCATATTGTTAGTTTTCCCCTTATTTTTCTCTGCGATAGTGTTTTAACATTTGAAACACTGAAGCTCTTTTTTTTGTTTAAATGATTAACTTAACTGAGAAACTCCAGTATCCTTTTTATAGTTGACTCATGTTCATCATAGAATTTTGAAAAAAAATTCAACTTAGTCTACTTTTTTATTAAAGGGAATGAAACCAAACAAAATAAAACAGAATAAACCCAATAAAAACAAAACAGTGAAAGTGACACAAGACTTCAAAACAAGTTAATAGGACTTCAACAATGGCTGCCACAATATATCATGTAATCTTTGAAATAGCTGTGTATGTCATCAGATATCATAAAATCAAACAAAACAAGACAGAATAAAACCAAAATAAATAAAACAATGAAAATGATAGGTAAACAAGGTAATTGGGAGCTGTCCTTTTCATTGCTTAATAGAAATAGTTTTCAGTGTGAGACTCATCAAGTTAAGCAACTTGGTATTTTGTTTGTGTTACTGTGTGCTCATTTATTATTCTTTGTTTTTATCAGTTCTCTGCCTGGACATGTTTTGTATATTTTACTTACTCTGCAGTTGTGGTCACTGATGTCTCTGCTTACAACCACTACCTCTTTTAAGCTTATAGCTGTTTATTTCTTTCCTTCATCTGTCCCCTCCTTCCCTCTTTCTCCCCTGTCCCATTTTTAATTTAGTTCTTATTTTAATTGTTAACCTTAGCTTGTTAGGAGCCATTCCTGAGTCGGCATAGCTTAATGGAAAGCAATGATGGAGCAGTGGCTGTGGTAAAAATTTAAATTACCTAGGCCTTCACCTTGTGCTCAGGAGCCTTATGTGAATGGGGGCACATGTTCATTGTTTGACTGTTTACACATCTGTGCTGGGTTGTGCTTCATATATGCAAGTCCTCATGTATAATCAAGACGTGGGTATATTAACTGTGGTTCTTTTGGTCTCTCCTTATGGTGTGTGTGTGTGTGTGTGTGTGTGTGTGTATGTGTATGTGTAGAGGCACTCAAACTTCTGGAAATAACTGGGAGTTTATTAAAGTTCTGTATGGTCACCTTATCTTTTAAATGTCTTTGGCAAATTATGCTGGTCTGATCTTTGTCTCAGCCAGTGCTGAGACAAAGCATCTGGCAGCTGTCATGTTGCCCTTTGGCTTATGCCACTGATGACTACTGTTGCTACAACCTATCTGCACATGAAATCTTTCTGTGCATTCTAAATCATTTCTACCTCTGTGGTGGCAGCAAGTCTGGTGGTACCCATCAGATTTCATGATGCAGCCAGAAAAGGGATGAGTCCATTCCCATATTAAATTCTCATCATCCACACTGTTCTTACAGAGGCTTGTGCAGTTGCTTGTGAATTTTTCTCAGTGTGTGTTCTGCCTTAATAGATTTCTACTTGGTTCATTAAGACATGATATGTGGGGCTCCCTCCTCTACCATTTGAGAAGTTCTTCTTTGTTCAGTTGTTCTTCAGGAATTATAAAAACTTTGAAAACCTTACTCCCAATAAAATCAAATGTATTTGTAGTATAATCAATAAGAATGATATATCATTATGAATATACTCAATTAGAATATCACCATTTTCTAAGTTATATATTTTATATCACAAAGTTTACAATAAAACAATGTGGAAGACCAAATGGTAGGGTAAAGTGAGAAGAGGGGACTTCCCAACATCACTCAATGACAATTCTTCTGAAATATCAGGAAGAAATGCTGTCAGTAGTTTTGAATGCCTCCCCTTTGTTGACAAATTACTGAAGATACACAACTGCTTCACAATACACTCTGAATATGACAAAATATTGATCTAATAATTTTACAACATTATGTATATCTTGTCCTGAAACCTGATAAACACAATTTAAATTAATGATTGTTAATAGTTTCATTTTTCTAGCCATAGGACAAAGACATTTAGATAAAGAGGGGGAAATAAGTCTCATTGGTAAAGCACTTTCAAGAGACATATTGATTGAATGATTTGTACTCAACCTAGGGCAATGTAGAATACTAAAAGAGAGGAGACAGAGGCATCTGGGGCTGGCTTAGATATGAGCCTCTCCTGCGGCCCTGCCTTCTCTGCACAGACCATCTCGTGGTACCAGTAACTCCAGTCAGAGGTTCCTAGGCCAGCTTAGACATGGGCCTCTTCTGTGACCCCTCCATCTCTGTAGAGACAACCTTGCTGTACCAGGAACTCCAGTCAGAGGCACGCCCAGGTCTGGTTTAGCCGCAGGGCTCTTCTGTGACCCTGCATTCTCTGCAGATGACCTTTTGGAATCTGGGAACTCCAGCCAGGGCTCCCAACCTTTCTCCCAGTATCTTGGACTACAGAAGATTAACAGCTAGCTTGAGGGGAGATTCAGTGACTGCCTCACCCAAATGGAAGATCTCGGCAGGCTCCAGTCAGTTTGGTGAGTATGCCCCTAAAATAGTGGTGTAGAGTGGGTAAATATTGCCAGTAGTAATGCTCCCTCCAACTACCTGTAAGAACTTATTCAGTCTGACAAGAATGGAGGTGACTCCTTCATGCACACAGAAAACATCAGGCAGAGTGGGAGTATGCCAATAAGGACTCCCCCAACTTGGAGAAAATTGAAAGGGCTTACAAGAAACACAGGCACACAATAGGGACACAGTAGGGCCTCAGTCAGCACAAATACTATAGACAGGGAGATTTGGTGACATGGAATAACCTGACAGTAAAATAATAGCAGGAATTAAAATTTGACCTACATCAATACTACTAGGCTTGATTGCCCAGGATGAATACAGAACTCATCCAACAGGCCCTGTAGTGGGAAGTCAGGTGACTAGCCCACCTTTACATTGTGGGACCCAGCAATTGGACAAATATCAACCTTACATTAGGACCCCAAGATACATACTACCAACAGTTGACACTAGTGGAATTGAAGGACCAAATATTAACTCAAAAGGGGAAAATGGAAAAAGGAAAAAGCAAAATTCGATCTCAAACATTGGTCCACCAAGAGCAAGTACAGAGACACTGAAATAGAGGACTTGAAAAGCAACACACCAGAAATATCTGAAAAGATAGCAAGTGAAATAAAAAAAAAAAGCCCCATGAGGCTCTAGAAGAAATAAAATTAGAAATACACTCTCATGTAAAGATAGAAATAACAACCTTAGTAAAGGATTTGCTGAGTGTAGCTAAAGAAGAAATAGAGAAAAAAGTACAGGATCATGGGAAACTGATTGAAACCTTGAATGAACAATATAGAAAACAAGCAGAATTCACGAAACAAACTCAGAGACATCCAAGAAACAAAAAATTCTATTCAAAGTATGAAAAACCATTTAGATAAAGCTGAGGATAGGATTTCAGGCCCTGAGCACAGGATCACAATTAGTGATCATGAAAAGATAGAACTTTTAAAGACAACAAAGCAGCATGAAGTGGCAATCCAACAGCTTCAAGGTGATGCCAAGAGAAAAAAAAAAAGATTAATAGGCATCAGTGAAGAGGCAGGAGTCAATGAAAATGACATAGCCAAAATATTCACAGAAGTAATAGAAGAA
This sequence comes from Hydrochoerus hydrochaeris, assembly GCA_004027455.1. Lineage (NCBI taxonomy): Eukaryota > Metazoa > Chordata > Mammalia > Rodentia > Hydrochaeridae > Hydrochoerus > Hydrochoerus hydrochaeris. Next base: position 6,521 of record PVLA01007832.1, read on the forward strand.
AATTTCCCAAACATGGGGAAAATAATCTGATATGTAGATAAGTGAGGCATATAGAATGCCAGTCACAACCAACATGAATCTACAACCAGACACATAATAATTAAGGTCTCAGACATGCAGCATAAAAACAGAATACTAAAAGCTGTTAGAGAAAAGACACAACTCACATATCAAGGAAAGCCCATTAGAATCACAGCAGTCTTTTCAGCTCAAACCCTCAAGTCAAAATGAGCCTGGAGTGAGGTATTTCAAGCCCTAAAAGAAAACAACTTTCAACCCAGAATGATGTACCCAGCAAAACTTTCATTCAAATTTAATGGAGAAACAAGATACTTCCATAACAAAGAACAACTGAAGACATTCACATCCACCAAACCAACCCTAGAAAGAGTATTGAAAGACATACTTGATACAGATAAAAATGACCACAATCCCCAGAATGACAATAGAAAAAACCACCAGGTAGGATAAGCAATTAAGAAGGAAAAGCAGAAAGCAAACAACTGGAACATAACATGGCAAATTTGAGCCAGTACATATCAGTGATATCCATAAATGTAAATGGCCTCGATTCACCTATAGAAAGAAATAGATTGACAAAATGGATCAAGAAACATGATCCCACAATATGCTGTACACAAGAAATACATACAACCCAAAAGGAAACTCATAGATTAAAAGTCAAAGGATGGAAAACAGTATTCCATGCAAAAGGAACCCAGAAAAAAGCAGGGGTAACTATTCTATTTGCAGACAATGTGAACTTCAAGCCTAAAATGATTAAAAGAGATAAGGAAGATCACTACATGCTCATAAGTGGATAAATTCAAGAGGAAGAACTAACAATTACAAATATATATGCACCAAATACAGGAGCTCCCAACTATATAAAACAGATACTAATGGTCATGAAAAACCAAATACACAAGAACACAATTATAACAGGGGACTTTAACAGCTTATTATCCCAAAAAGGTAGATCAACTAGGCAAAAAGTCAGCAAAGAAATAATAGGACTGAATCATACCTGTGAGCAATTGGACTTAGTAGATGTTTACACAGTGTTCCACTCAATCACATCAGAATACACATTCTCAGCTGTGCATCAGACATTCTCCAAAATAGACCATACATTATTCCATAAAATATTCTTAAGTAAGTTAAGGTATTGAAATTATCTCATGCATACTATCTGACCATAGCAAACTGAAATTGGAAATTAATGGCAAAAAATTTTGCAAAACCTGCATAAATACATGGAAATTAAATAACCTTTTGAACAACCAGTGGGCTACAGATGAAATTAAAGAAGAAATAAGGCAATACCTACAATTCAATGAAAATGTGGAAACAACATATTGTAACCTGTGGGATGCAATGAAATCAGTCCTAAGAGGACATACATAGCAATAAATAGTCATAGCAAGAAAACAGAATGAGTACAAATAAACAACCTAATGCTTCATCTCAAGCTTCTATAAAAAGAAGAGTAAGTTAAACCCAAAGCTCATAGAAGAGGGGAAATTGTAAAGAGCAGAGGGCCAGAGGATTAGCACAGTGGTATAATTGCCTGCTTGGCAAAAGCAAGGCCATGAGTTCAATTACCAGTAAAAAAAAAAAAAAATAGAGCTGAAATAAATGCAATTAAAGCTTAAAAAATACAAAGAATTAATGAATCAAAACACTGTTTTTTTGAGAGAATAAACAAAATTGACAAACCTATAGCTAACCTCATAAAGAAAAAGAAAGAAAAAAACCCAAATTCACACAATAAGGACTGAAAAGGGGGAAATTACTAAAGATCCCATGGAAATTCAAAAGATCATGAATACCTACTTTGAAAATATCTACCCACATAGAGTGGAAAGCACAGAGGAAATGGACAGATTTCTAGAAATATATGAACTACCAAAGCTCAACCAAGAAGATATGGCAATTTTGAATAACCCAATATTAGCTACTGAAATTGAAAACATAATTAAAAACTTACTAACAAAGAAAAGCCCAGGCCCTGATGGATTCACAGCTGAATTCTACTAGAAATTCAAAGAAGATTTGATGCCAATACTCCTTAAACTCTTCAATGACATTGAAAAGAAATCAGTCCTGCCTAAATCACTCCTGGAGGCAAGTATCAGTCTCATAACAAAACCAGAGAAAGACCCAACCAAAGAGAACTATAGGCCAATCTCACTAATGAACATTGTTCCAAAGATTCTCAATAAAATACTGGCATATAGAATGCAGCGAATCATCAAGAAGATTATACATCATGACCAATTGGCATTCATTTCAAGAATCATAACATATTCAAATCAACAAACATAATACACCACATCAACAGAGCCAAAAACAAAAACCACATGGTCATCTCAATAGATGCAGAAAATCTTTCTTTTAATTTAATTTTATCAAGAATAAAACAAGAGGACAGAACAAACCAAACAATGTAAGCAACACAGCACTTCACAACAAGATAATTGGATATTAACAGTAGCTACCATAATGTCTCTTTCTTTGAAATAGTTGAGCATAGCTTCACACACAGTAATATCAAAGATAACAAAATAGAATAAAACCATTAAAGAGAATGAAAGTATTACAAGGCATTCTGAACCAAATAACACAGAATTAACAATGGCTATGATAATATCTCATTTTCCATAAAAAATTTGTTTATTCTATCATGTATATTAAAATCCAACAAGACACAACATGATAGAACCAATGGTAATAGAAGAACAAAAGCATGGTAGGACTTTAACACAAGATGACATTAAATCAGCAATGGCTGCTATATTGTCTTGTTTTCTTCAAAGTAGTGATTCATACCATCACACATAATAAGATCAAACAAAACAGAATAAATCCACTCCAACCAATGAATGAAAACATTATAAGACTTCAACACAATATAATGGGGAATCATGATTACCCTAAAATCTTATGTACTCTTACCATTTCTTACACTAGGGAGACTGTACGTTATTTGTACATGTGAGTTTGCTTTATTTTGCTTATGAGTATGGTCTCAAGTTGCATCTATTTATTTATAAATATCTCAGTGTGATATTTCTTTATAGCTGAGAAGTACTTCATTTTATAAAAATACCACATCTTTCTTAACCATTCCTCAGTTGATGGGCACTTAGGTTGTTTCCAAGATCTGGCTATTACAAACTGTGCTGTTATAAACATGGGTGCACATATATCACTGTGGTATGATGTTTTCAGCTCATCTGGGAATATGCCTAGGAGTGGAATAGATGGGTCAAAATGGACTTGCAATGCCAGATTTTGGAGGAATCTCCAGACCTACCTTCACAGTGGTTGCACCAGTCTGCACTCCCACCAACAGTGCTGAAGAGTTCCTTTTTCCCCACAGCCTCTTCAGTTGTTGTTGGTAGTTTTGTTGATCCTGGCCCTTCTTTCTACAGTGAGATGGAATCTCAGTGTGGTTTTAATTTCCATTTTTCTAATGACTAGTGATGATGAACATTTTTTCACCTATTTATTTGCCATTCATTTCTCTTCCTCTGAGAACTGTTTAATCATCTCGGATGCCCATTTTTGGATTGGGTCTTTGAATTTTGGGGGTCTGATTTTTAAAAAATTCTTTATAAGTTCTAGACAGAAGTTCATTGTCTAAGGAACAATTCACAAAGATTTTTTTCCCAGTTTGTGGGTTTTCTTTTCACTATGCCGGGGATTTCTTTTGACATGCAGAAATTCTTTAATAAGACCTGATCACAGTTATTGATTCTGGGAAATATTTCCCATGCAGTTTGATTCTTGTTCATGAATTCTCTACCTACCCCTATATTTTCAAGATTTTTAACCTATTTTGTCTTCCAACAGATTTAGTGTTTCTATTTTAATATTTAGATCTTTGATCCATTTAGATTTTAGTTTAGTACATGGTGATAGACATGGGTTTAGCTTTAGTTTTCAGCATATAGATAGCCAGTTTTTCCAGCACCATTTATTAAAGAGACTATCATTCTTCTACTGAACATGTTTGGCCCCTTTATCAAAGATAAGGTGGTTGAGTGTATTTGTAGTTGTGGTTGTATCTTATAATCTATTCCATTGATCTTCAGATCTGTTTTTATTCAAATACCATGTTGATTTTATTACAGTAGCTTTGTAGTATGACTTCAAGTCAGGGATTGTGAGGTCTCCTGCCTTGCCTTTGCTGCTTAGAATTGCCTTTGCTATTCTAGGTTTCTTATGGTTTCAGATGAATGTTAGGAGTAATTTCTCTAGATTTATGACATATGTTAGTGGTATTTTCATTGGTATGGCATTGAATCTGTATAACCATTTTTGGAGAATGGCCATTTTCACAACATTTATTCTTCCAATCAATGAACAAGGGATGTCTTTCCATTTTCTGAAGTCCTCTTAGATTTCTTTTTTCAGGGTATTATAATTTTCCCTGTTTAAGTCTCTTACTTCTTTCATTAGATTAATTCTTAAGCATCTCATTTTTTTGGATGCTAGTGTGAAATTAGTGGTTTCTCTTATTTCTCTCATGGTGATTTGTTGTTAGTGTTTAGAAATGGTATTGATTTTTGAATATTGGCTTTGTATCCAACTATGGTTCTGAATTTATTTATTATATGTAGGAGTCTTTCAATGGAGTTTTGGGGTCTTCTATATAGAGTATCATGTGGTCTGCAAATAATAATTTAACTTCCTCTTTTCCTATCTTTACTCCTTTTATTTCCCTCTCTTGCCTAATTGCTCTGGTTAGTATTTCCAGGATTATGTTGAATAGGAGTGGTGATAAGGGACATCCTTGTCTTGTGCCTGATTTTAAGGTAAAGGCCCTTCAGTTTTTGTCCATTTAATATGATGCTGGCTGTTGGTTTGTCATAGATTGCTTTTATCATATTGTGGTAAAGACTATCTATTCCAATTCTCTGTAAGGTTCTTATTATGAATGGGTGTTGGATCATTTTTTATTTATTTATTTTTTTAATTTAAAGAGAAACAAAAGCATGCAAAGGGTAGAGATGATACAGAATTTCAAAAAAAAGATAAACAGTAAGAAATCACTAGTTGATAAATTACATATTGTCCTCTTAGAAATAGTTGTTCAAGTTACAAAATTGAAGCATACAAAGTAGATATCCAAACAGTGGGAGTGTAAACAGGTATGCATGCATGAATCTCTACATCTATTTCTATCCTTTCTGTATTACAGGGAAACCCAAAACTTAGCAAGACACAACAAAAGAAATTTCTATAAAAACATGAAACCAAAAAGTCATATAAAACCACAGTAAAAGATGATCTACAATGATTAGTGTATTGTTTCTTATTATCTCCAATAGAATGTCTATATCATCAGGCATAATTGAATATAGCAGTATAATTGAGTATAGCAGTAAATAACAATATTAGTAAAAAGAAAACATTGTAGACAGCATAAAACTTCAAAATCAAACAAGAGTGGATAGTCTAGTGAATCTTGGCATCTTAAGTGCAGTTGCCTATACTCTCAGACTTGATATTATCCATCATAACAGCTTTGAATAAAATCTATCAATACAAAACAGTGACCTAAAAAACCACATTCAATTACAATCAGTCATGGTAAACCAGTGTAGGTTATACAGAGCTTTAGATTAAGTTAATAGGAAATTAAGGTTGATTACCATACTATATCCAGTTATTTTTTGGATTACTGTTTGTGCCTTCAAACCTAGTGCAGGTAGAATGACTGGAACAGAATATAATACATCTAAGCAGAGTAGTGTGAGTAATGTGGGTTTTAAATCCTGGTGCACTATTAACAATATAGTGTATTAAGGCCATCTATGTTAGAGATTCTAGTTATCTTTTTTGGCCTCATTTTTGCTATGCTATTTTTCTGCCTGTGTGTCCACTTTTCTCCTTTGTTCTACTGCCTGCCACACTCATTGAGGCCTTTCTGCCACTGTTCCTAAAATCCTGGTATTTTTTTTCCTCTCTATAGAATGTCCTTCAGTATTGTCTGTAGGGTTGGATTGGTGGTCATAAACTCCCCCAGTTCCTCTTTGTCATGGAAGCATCTTGTTTCTCCATTAATTTCTAGTGACAGTTTTGTAGGGTACATCAATCTGGGCTGGACGTTATTTTCTTTCAGGGCTTGGAATACTTTCCTCCAAGCTCTTCTTGATCTGATGATCTGTGTCAAGAAGACAGCCATGATTCTGATGGGCTTACCTTTATAGGTAATCTGTTTCTTTTCTCTGACATCTTTTAATATTCTGTTTTTAAATTTAATTTCTGGTATCTTGATTATTATATGTCTGGGTATAGCTCTGTTTTGGTTGTAGGTGGCTGGAGTTCTGTATGCCTTACAACTTAATGTCATTTTCTTTTCCCATGCTTGAGAAGTTTTCCTTGATTATTTCCATGAATAGCCTTTGTAATTTGCCTGTTTGAATTCCTGCTTCTTCATTCACATTTCTTATTCTTAAACTGTAGATTCTCTTGTCATCTTTTAGCCTTTGTATTGTTACTGCCTGTTTCCTTGTTATTTTTAACAGATCATTCCTTTCATGATCACATATTGCAAACTTGTCTTCAAGTTTTGATAGTCTATCCTTAGTTTCTTTTAAAGCATTTTGCCAGCTTTGAATGGAATTTTAAATTTCCTCATAGTCTCTTTGAATCTGCTTCATGTATTCTATATTTTCTTTATATTCTTTATCAAATATTTCTCTCCTTTTTTAATGTTCCTCTCTTCTTCCATCTGTATCTTCCTGAGAGATGCTTCCTGAGAGCATTTGTTTTATTACTCTACTTATATCTTGCTTTACCTGATTTAATATTTCAGTTTTTAGCTTGTCTAAAAGGTCCCAAAGATATTTCTTAATGTCTGTTAAAGCCATGTCTGATGTTGTGTGTTTGCTGCCCTCAGTCTCCCTTGTTTCTCCCTCTCCTGGATCAGTGCTCTCAGGGTTCTGGGCTGGGGGCCTCCTTCTGCCTCTCTCTCCTGTCATGGTCCTGGCTTCCTCCACACAGGTTACAGTGCAGGTCCCAGCCCCCTTCCCTGTTGGCAACGTTTCCTCTGAAGCGTGCTGATGAGGGACCTCCACCCTCTGCTGATTGCTCTTGTCACTGAAGGCAAAGCAGTGGCTGCATTTGCCTACCCCTTCCCATTGGGCCAGTCAAACTTCAGGTAACTTCACCCAGTTAGTGTGTGCTAGGTGCAGGGAATTGACTTGTGGTGGCTCATTGGTTCCTGGCCAGGGGCAAGGCCCAGTCCAAGCAAATCCCACAAATCTGCTGTGAGGAGGGAGCAACCAACTGAAGTCACTGTAACTCCCAGTTCAGGCTCCTCCTGCCCAATTCCAACATGTCATCCATTTGGTCACATCCTTGGGGGGCTCTCATTCCCAGCACTGAAGCACTGACCGTGGATTAATGAAGGTCCCTTCGCCAGTTCCGTTCTTCATTGTTCTCACCAACCCCCAACTTCAGCACTTCTGTGGTTCCTCTGAGTGGTGGTGGGAACTAGTTTGGGTGGCTCTGCCCACTGGTACGGATTCAAGCTGGCACAAATTCAGACCAGCGCAAACTTGGTGGGTCACCACAAAAACTCTGTGTCCCATAATTTTTAGCTGTTTCAGTTGTAGTCCCAGTGCATTTGATGAGCTTTTTTTATGTTTTAATTTCTTCCTGTATTGAGAGGATCCATTCCCTCTGTCTGGGTCTCTCCAGGGTGTTTTATTCTAGCATATGAGTTGTTTCTCCAGGGAGGCTCTGTATTTTGTGGCTCACTCTTCAGCGATCTTGACTTCTTTCCTGGGTGTTGGATCTTCTCAAAAACTTTTTCTTCATCTAAAGAAATGATCGATAGATGGATTGCAAGATGGCCAACTGAGTGGCAGCAAGATAAAAGAACTTCTCTGAGGAAAAAAATAAACTCAGATGCTGGAATCTGGCAACATGGAGAAAGCCAGACAAGGAGAGGAATTCTCATGAGCCAGGAAGAAACTGAGGGAAAAAAAAGAAAAAAAAAAAAGAAAAAAGAAAGAAGAAAAAGAAGCGCAGACAGAGGGCTGGAGCTGGGCAAGCCCCAATCGCTGTACCGGAGTGTCTTAAAGTCAGGTGACTCATGATTGAGCTGAGGTTGCAGCCCTGCCGAGAGCAGGGGTTGGTGAGCTCCAGACCCTCGGCTGGAGGAGGCCCTGAGACGGGGAATGGAAACAGCCAGTCGAGCTGCATGTACTTTGGTGAGTGATGGGAACTGGAATCCTCAAACTGGGAGGACTGGCTGGGTGACATTTTGGAGTTGGGCAAGGCCGGTTTGAATTGGGGCCCTAGGCAGTATCTGCTGATGACTCCTAGTCCAAAGCAGATTGGTGGGATCTGCTCGGGCAGGGCCATGCCCCTGGTTGAAGCCCGATTCCCAGGGACGAGGCTTTTCTGGGCCAGTGGCATCCCCAGGGAACCCACAAACCTGTTAAAGCATAAGCTGGTTGACTGGCATAGGGGGAGGAGCCAGCTCTCAGCTTGCAACTCACAGATCCGCTGCAGACTGACAGGTGGTACTTCCCTAGCAAGTGTGCTGCAGAAAAACTGTAAGCAAAATGAAAGGCCCAGAGACCTCCACCACCCACCCGTCTGAAGAGGGCTGAAAACATGACAAGACAGAGAAAGAGCAAATGGTCCCCAACTGTGGAAACAGGGAAAGTGAGTTCAACAGAGGTAAATGCAGAGGAGGTTGAGAGCAGCAAACCTGTAATGTCAGAGACAGCCTCATCAGAAATAAAGAAATACATCCGTGACCTCATCACTGAATTTAAATCTGAAATTCTAACTCAGGTGAAGCAAGATATAAGAAGACTAATAAAAGAAGTCCTGGGTAATCCTCTAGTAGACAAAAATGAAAGAATAGAGGAACCCAGAGAAAGGAGAGAAGCCTTTGATGAAGAATATAAACAAAACCTAGAATATATGAAACAGATCCAAAGAGAATATCAGGAAATTAAAAACTCCATTGAAAGCTGGCAAAATCATTTAACAGAAACTAAAGACAAACTTTCAAAACTTGAATATAGATTTGCAAAGTATGATCATGAAAGGAAGGATCTCTTAAAAATAACAAGGAACCAGGAAGCAATGATACAAAGGCTAGAAGATGACAAGAGGATTTATAATCCTAGAATAAAATATGTGAATGAAGATGCAGTGACAAATACAAATGAAATAAAAAGTCTATTCACAGAAATAATTAAGGAAAACTTCCCAAACATAGGTAATGGAAGTGAAGTTCAGATAAATGAGGCATATAGAACTCCAGCCAGCTACAACCCAAACAAATCTACACCTAGACATATAATAATCAGGATCCCAGAAATTCATCACAAGAACAGAATATTAAAAGTGGTCAGAGAAAAGAAACAGGTTACCTATAAAGGAAAACTCATCAAAATCACTGCAGACTTATCAATGCAAACCATCAAATCACAAAGAGCTTGGAACTAAATATTCCAAGTCCTGAAAGAAAATAACCTCCAACCCAGAATGATGTACCCTGCAAAACTGTCTCTCAAAATTAACAGAGAGACAAGGTACTTCCACAACAAAGAAGAACTGGGGGAGTTTGTGACCATCAATCCAACCCTGCAAAGAATACTGAAGGACATTCTAGAGAGAGAGAAGAAAACCATCAGGGTTCCAGGAATAATGGCAGAAAGGCCTCAAAGAAAGCGGCAGGCAGTGGAATGAAGGAGAAAAGTATACAAATAACAACAGAAAAATAGCATGGCAGAGATAAAACAGAAAATTGGTTATATCACTGTTTTATCTTGACTGATTTTATTTGAATCTGGTATGCTTGAGAGTGTCAAGTCTGAGAGTAGGGGCAACTACTCTGAAGATGACAGGATTCAATAGGATACCCATTCTGGTTTGATTGTTATCTGCCTTTGAAGTCCTATAATGTCTCCAATGTTTAGGTTTTATTAATAATGTAAAGCAATGCTAAGTTTATATTATATTTGATGATATAGACAATTTTATTGAAAATAACTAGAGACATCATAGTGACTACCATAGATCACGTAAGGTTGTGTTTTTGTATGTTCTTTCCATCTTGTGTTTCTCTAGGAATTTGTATTGCTGACTTGTTTTGATTTGTTTCTCCCTCTAATACAGAAAGGCTAGGTATATGTGTAGAGGCTTATACACGTGTAAAACTTCTAAGTAGTTTACAAGAATGGATTATAGTTATTGTAAAGGGGAAAAAAAAGGAAAAGAGAATATTCTAATGGATATAACCGCATATATGTTTGAGTGTGTGGAATTAATAACCATGTTGCTAAAGTTTTAGTTGGATAGATCAGCAAAATTGACTGCAGTCTCACTGTTTGGATGTCCACTTTGTGGACTTTAGTTTTGTAACTTGAACAACTGCATCTAAGAGGAAAATATATAATTATTAACTAGTGATTTTTACTGGTAACTATTTTTGTTTTGTTTTGTTTTGTTTTGTTTTTGAGATTTTGTATTGTTTTAACCCTCTTTCTGTTTCAAAATTTTTTCTTTAAATAAAACAATTTAAAAAAAGCAAGAGGAGGAAAAGAAAGTGCTCTAAAAGAGATAACTGTATGTATACTGAAGTTTGTAGAATTGATAACCATGTTACTACATTTTGTTGGATTGGTGAACAGAAATGTTTGCAGCCTCACTGTTTGAATGTCCACTTTGTAAGCTTTAATTTTGTAACTTGAACAACTGTATCCAAGAAGACAATATGTAATGTATCACATAGTGATTTCTTACTGTTTATTTTTTTTTGAGATTCTGTATTGTTTGTACCCTTTATTCTGTTTTGCTTCCCCCCCTCTTTAAATAAAATTAAAAAAAAGAAATGATCATGTGATTTTTACTTTTGGCTCTATTGATATGGTGGATTACATTTATTGATTTACATATGTTGAACCAAGAGTTTGAGTAGTGTTGGCATTAAGTCTTAGGTGAATTTCTTGTAGAATTCTGCAGGGAATCCATCTGGGCCTGGGCTCTTCTTTGTTGGTAAGGACTTAATTACATTTTCAATTTCATTCATAGAAATTGGGTTATTCAGCAGTTTTACATCTTCTTGACCCAGCTTTGGTGGTTCATATTTTTGTATGAATCTGTCCATTTTTTTGTGTTATCGAACCTATGAGAGTAGATATTTTCAAAATAGGTGTTGATGATCTTATGTATTTGCACAGACTCTTTAGTGATTTCTCTTTTTTCATTCCATATTGCAAGAATTTGAGTCTTTCCCTAGTTTTTTAAAATAAGGTTGGCTAGGGGCTTATCAATTTTATTTATTGTTTCAGAAAACCAACTCTTTATTTCTTTGATTCTTTGTATTATTTTCTTGGTCTGTGTTGCATTACTTTCTGCCCTGATATTTATAATTTCCTTCCTTCTTTTGGGTTTGGGCTTGGCTTGCTCTTCTTTTTCTAGATGTTTGAGGTGTAGTATCAGGTTGTTCATTTGTGTTCATTCTGTTTTTCTTATGTGATAATTCACTGCAATAAATTTTCCTCTGAGGAATGCTTTCATTGCATCTCACAGGTTCCAGTAAGTTGTATTTGTACTTTTGTTTGCCTGTCGATAGTTTTTAATTTCTCCTTTAATTTCCTCTGTGGCCCACTGATTGCTTAAGACTGTATTTTTCAATTTCCATATGTTTGTTGGGTTTTTGAAGTTTCTTTTGTCATTAATTTCTAGTGTCATGGTGCTATGATCTGATAACATGCATGGAATAATTTCAATTCTTTTGCATTTACTTAAATATGTTCTGTGGGCTAGTATATGATCTATTTTAGAGAATGTCCCATGAACTGTTGAGAAGAATGTATATTCTGATGTTGTTGGATGTAACACTCTTTATACATTTATCAAGTCCATTTGTTCACAGGTGTGATTCAGTTCTGTTATTTCTTTGCTGATTTTATGTCTAGTTGATCTATCTTTTTATCAATGGCATGTTATGGTCTCCTGTTATAATTGTATTATGGCTTATTTGATTTTTCATTTCTGTTAATACTTGCTTTGAAAGCTGGGTGCTCTGGAATTTCATGCATATATATTTAAGATTGTTATCTCTTCCTCTTGAAGATTTCCCCTATGTAGTGACCTTCTTTATCTCTTTGGATCATTCTCAGTTTGAAGTTCACATTGTCTGCAAACAGAATAGCTAGCTACTACTACTTTTTTTGTGTGTTCCTGTTGCATGGAGTATTGTTTTCCATCCTTTGACTTTCAGTCTATGAGTTTCCTTTTGGATTAGATGGGTTTCTTGTAGACAGCATATGGCTGGACATTATTTCTTGATCCATTCTGCTAGTTTGTTTCTTTTAATTGGTGAATTGAGGCCACTTACATTAATGGTTATAATGTTATATATTGGTTTATTGTTGAAATGTTATCTTTCTGTTGTTGTATCTTTAACTTTCCATTCTGTTTAATTGTCTATCTTGCTTAGTGGTTTTTTCCCATGTGTATCTAGAATGTCTTTCTGTATTCCCTGTAGGGTTGGTTTGGTGATCATGAAGTTCTTCAGCTGTTCTTTGTCATGGCAGTATCTTATTTCTCCATCCATTTTGAAGGATAATTTTCCAGGGTACATCTTTCTGGGTTGGAAGTCATTTTCCTTTAGGATCTGAAATACTTTACTCCAGGCTCTTCTTGTCTTCATTGTTTGTGTTGAGAAGTCTGCTGTGAATCTGATTGGTTTTCCTTTATAGGTGCTCTGTCTTTTCTCTCTAACAGCTTTTAATATTCTGTTCTTATGTTAGATTTCTGAGATGGTGACTATTATATGTCTGGGTGTATTTTTATTTTTGTATGGCTATTTGGAGTTCTATATGCTTCACTAATCTGTATGTCAGTTTGCACTCTCATGTTTGGGAAATTTTCAGCTATTAGTTTTGTAGATAGCTTCTTGATAGCATTTGTGTTGTTACCTTCTTTTTCATTTATGCCTATTAATATTATGTTGTTTTTCTTTGCATCATCTTGAAGCTGTTGAATTGTTATTTCCTAATTCCTTGGTATTTTTAAAAGATCTTTCCTTTCCTGTTCACTAGTTGCAATCTTATCTTCAAGGTCTAAAATTCTTTCTTCACTTTCATTGAGGCAGTTTTGGCAATTTGCAATAGAATTTTTGATTCCCTTTATATCTCTTTGAATCTGATTCATGCATTCTGTTGGTTTCTGATACTGTTTATTCAGAATTATAACTTTTTGGTTTGTTCCTCTAATTTTTTAGCTCTGTCTTCTTTAGATGCATTCAGTAATTCTTACACTTCTTCTATCATTTCTTCTTTTACCCTTTTACCTGGGAGATTATTTATGATTTGAGTTCCTTCATAGCTTTCCACACTTGCTTCTTTATTTCAATTGATATCATTTCAGCCATTTCAGGTGTATCAGTAGTATTTTCTTCTATGTTCAAGGCTCATAGGGTTTCTTGGGATGGGCTGGAGGTTTGAGATTACATTTTGGTCTTTCATTTGTCATTTTTGTTTATTTCCATGTTTTTAGTGATGTTCCAAAGCTTTCCCTGGGAGTGTTGGAAATCACCTCCTGTGCCAATGGTTCCTAGGACTCATGCGGCCTTGAGTCCCCTTCAATGTGGGCCTGGCTCCCCTAATGGTGTCAGCCTGGCTCCCATTGTTGAGTGAAGGTTGCTGAGTGTGGTATACTCAAGCCTGTAAAAACTCTTGAGCCTAGTCCAGTGTCCTAGAGGGTTGTGTGGGCACTCAGATGATGGAGGCAATGGTCCCAAACTCTTCTTGGGCCAGCACCAATGAGGTGGACTCACCTCATGCTTTGCTCTTGCTCCCTTTCATGGAGTGCATCTCAAAAAGCTGTTGATAAAGTCCAACACATGTTCATGATAAAAACCCTTCAGAAGCTCAGAATATATGGTGTCTACCTCAATCTTATAAAGGCCATCTATCACAAAGCAACAGCCAACATTATACTAAATGGACAAAAACTGAAAGCTTTCACTTTAAAATCATGAACAAGACAAGGATGCCCAGTATCACCACTCCTATTCAATATAGTGCTGGAAACGCTAGCAAGGGCAATAATACAAGAGAGAAAAATAAAAGGAATAAAGATAGGAAAGGAAGAAGTTAAATTATCATTATTTGCAGATGATGTAATACTCTATATAGAAGGACCTAAAAATTTCATTGAAAGACTACTAGAGGAAATAAACAAATTCAGCAGTGTTGCTGGATATAAAGTCAATGCTGAAAAATCAATAGCATTGCTGTGCACAAACAAAAACTCACTGAGAGAGAGATTATGGACTCTTCATAATAGTATCTAAAAAATGAAATACTTAGGAATCAACCTAAGAATGTAAAAGAACTATATGATGAAAATTATACTACACTATAAAAGGGGATTGAAGAAGATATTAGAAAATGGAAAGATATTCCTTGCTCTTGGCTAGGAAGAACCAACATTGTGAAAATGGCAATACTTCAAAAAACTTATACAGATTCATGCAATCCCAATCAAAATACCATTAATATACCTCATAGATCTAGAGAAAAGTCTTAAAATTCATTTGGAAACAGAAGAAACCTTGAATAGCAGAGGAAATTTTGGGCAACAAAGGCAAGGATAGGAGGCATCTCAATTCCTGACTTAAAACTATACTGCAAAGTCACAGTGATAAAATCAGCATGCTACTGGCAAAGAAATAGACCTGTGGATCAATGGAACAGATTAGAAGATGCAAGCACAACTACAAAGACACTCAGCCACCTGATATTTGACAAAGGGGCTAAACATGTTCACTGGAAGGAGGATAGCCTTTTTAATAAATGTTTCTGTTAAAAACTATCTCTCCACATGCTGAAAACTGAAACTAGATCCATGCCTATCACCATGCACACAACTAAAGTCTAGGTGTATCAAAGACCTCAATATTAAAATAGAAACACTAAATCTACTGGAAGACAAGGTAGGCAGAAGTCTTGGAAACCTAGGGGTAGGCAGGGAATTCATGAAGAAAACACAAATTGCTAGGGAAACACTTAAAAGGATCAACAGCTGGCATCTCATATTACTAAAATGTGTTTGCACTTCAAAAGAAATCATCAACGGAGTGAAAAGAAAACCCACACAATGGGAAAGAATTTTAGCCAGTAACCCTTCAGACAAAGGAATTATATCCAGAACAATTGAAATGCATCAAGCCTCCCACATTCAAAGATCCTCTCCAAAAATGGGCATCTGAGGTGAATATATAGTTCTCAGAAGAAGATATACAAAAGGTAAACAAATACATGAAAAAATGTTCACCATCACTGGTCACTTGTGAAATGCTAATCAAAACAGCATTGAGATTTCATTTCACACTGGAGAGAATAGCTGCCATCAGGAAAACAACTCATAACAAATGTTGGCCAAGCTGCATGGAAAAAGGAACACTGCTTCACTGTTGTTGGAAGTGCAGACTGGTGCATCCACTATGGAAATCACTATGGTCACTTCTCAGAAGTCTAGGATTGGAAGTTCCACTCAACACAGCTATTCCCCCACTGGGTATTTTCCCAGAAAGCCTAAAAAGGTCATATCTCATTGATATATGTGCCCCCATGTTCCTAGCAGCACAAGTTGTAATAGACAAGTCTTGGAAACAACCAAAATGCCCATCAACTGCAGAGTGTATTGAAAAAGATGTGGTGTTTTTATACAATGGATTATTCCTTAGCTATAAAAAAGGATGATCTTGAGGCCTTCATATTGAAATATAGGCAACTTAAGCCTATTCTTAAAAGTGAAATAAATAAGAATCATATTTATAAATATCACATTGTGTCTCTAGTGTAAAAAGTAATAAGGAATATAGGAGTAATAAAGCCCAAAATGTGTAATTGCTATTATAAAAAAGAGAGGAAAAGAAAGTGCTCTAAAGGATATAACTGCATGTATGTTTACATGTGTAGGATTGATAACCAGATTACTAAGTTTTTGTTAGATCATTGAGCAGAACTGCTTGCAGTCTCATGGGTTGAATGTCCAGTTTATGTGCTTTAATAATGAACTTGAACAACTATTTCTAAGATGACAGTAGGCAATTTCTCAACTAGTGGTTTCTTAGTGTTTATTTTATTTCATTTTTCTGGAATTTTGTATAATTGCTTCCCTTTTTTTCTGTTTTGTTTTTTTCCTCTTTAAATAAAAGAAGAGAAAGGAGACAAGTAGATAAGAAAGGTGTTTAATAAGGGGGGTATGGAGGGTGTCACCACAGAGAAGGCTGTTCTGGCTCTCCCTGCAGAAAAAGGGCAGGTTCTTCCTGATATAGCCTCTGATGAGGGTAGGGCTTTGGGGACAAATGTAGCTGATTTATTTTGTGGAAGTGCAGGAGATTGGGTAAATTTTTACATGCCTGAGACTTGGTAGACTTTTGGGAGGGAGAAGCCATAAGGGCTTCTGGGAAGAAGGAGTTATACATTGCCAGGACACAGCTTTGAACTGTTGCCATGATGATTGTACTGTCTCTCAGATGGAAGATCTAGCATTCCCATCTCTTTGGTGTTAAGGGTCACTTTGGAGTCTCTGGCTGCTTCCTGCTGAGAAGGGGTGGTATTGAGGCCTAAGGTAGAAGAGAACGAGATTGAGAGATCCATTCCATCTGTGTCTGTAAGGCAGAGATGTCACTCAGTGGTAGGCTTTCTTTAGTAGTGCACAGCTGTATTCTGGCTTGGATAAACCACAAGAGGAGCCTAAAGGCACAGGGAACAAAAAATAAAAAAATTACTATGATAATTATGGGACCCATAATGAGCATTAGAATGGGAGACCAGGACCCAAGGTAGTCCCACCATGAAGTCCAAGGTGTGATGTTTGGAAAATATTACTTCTCTCATATATCAGTATCTAATTTTTTGAGTTTTTGTACCTGATCTTTGACTATAACTGATTTATTGGCAAAGTAGCAGCATTCTTCTCCCAGCATAGCACAGTATCCTCCTTTTTCTGCTGTGAGGATATTGCAGTGCCCTGCCTTGTTGAAGGATTACCATTGCCAATGGGTTGATTTGGTCTTGTAGTGAATTAATGCTTTGGGAAACTGATGTTATAGCCCTTTCTAGATCATGGAATAATGTAGAATAGTAGCTGAGGTTTGTTTCCAATCCCCAAGCCCCCATTCCAATAGCCACAAAGACCTTGATGCCTGCCAATATTGGAACTAACTGTATGGCTCTGTGGTTTTGAGTGGTATTTATTGTTTGATGGTATGTGAGAGTTTTACTATCTGTTAAAAGGCAAATGTGTGGGGCTAAAAATCCAACAGTGTGTGTGCCTGTCCAGTATGCTGGGAGGTGGGAGTATGTTCCATTGCCACAAATGAAAAAGGTGTTTGGGGGAGGATGTGTTTGTAGAATCAGACTTTCAGGATTAAGGATGATGTAGTGGATACATGCCACTAAGTCTCTGAGAGATCAAGAAGGGGGTTTGGTGTACTGGTATGGTTAGAGTCTCTCAGAGTGGATTGTATTCAGGTGAGATGGGGGGACCAGATCGGATTTGGAACTATCAGGAGGGGGCAGTGACTGGATATGAGGTCGTGTTTGGTTTGAGATTTGATTGGCTGTATATTACATGTTGAACCATGTAGATGTCTACTGAAAAAGGCAGGCATAACCAACAATTAGTGTGTGAATAATTGGTCCCCTTTTGTAGCAAAGTGTAAGTCATATTGAGAATCTGGGTCTTGGTTAGTGAAACAATCTGATTTAGTTTTGTGAATACTTCCTTTGGGTCTTGAGGCATAAGGAGAGGAACAGTAGTAAGATTTGGGATTAATGCCTTTTTATGGTAAAGAATTGTTACTCTCATGCTGGCTGCATGTGAATTGCAAAATCCAATCTTGGAGCAGCTGGAAATTTGAGAGGGTCTTTCATGGTGAACAAAAGCCATCCATCTGTGAATCTGTCAGGTTTAGGATTAGAGGAGGCATTAATGTATTTGTCATTGTTTTTATAAAATCCCCTTGGGCCATTTGAACCAATACTTTCACAGCCCCAATAGCAGCAGTGATACCAGTAGATGTCAAAATAGGAGTCATCACATGAATTTTTGGGACACATAATGAACCTGAGTTGGGAGGCCTCTAGATTTGTCTCCCTGAGATATCTTTTCCTAGATTGGATACATCAATCCATTGGACCCATAACATGGGGTTTGGAGTACCTTCAGTCCAGTTGGTTTGAGCTATTATCTTTGGAACTTGAGGTTGAGGCCTGCCATCTGTTGAGTACGTTGTAAGGATAAAAGAATAGAGTTTTGGTTGAGGCTGAATATAGATGGGGAAAGAGATATCAGAGGTAGAAGGAGACATCCCACCCAGATGGTCTTCATGTTAAGGGAGTTTCTATGGTTGTGTTAGTAGCTGTAGTGGTATTTAGTTAGGCAGCTGAGGTATATGAGAGATAGGGCTATAATTGTAAAGAAGTTGTAAGAATTATTCTTGGTAATATTGTAGCCTTGGTTGGGTAAAGTGTAAATCTGGCTATGGTAAAGACAGTGAGTATGTAGCAGTATAGGACCAGAACAAAATGGGATAATAATGCATCAGCCTTTTAGTGTTCTGACTAGTGGGTATGGACTATTTGTCAGGAAGTCCACAGGGCCCTCTCAGTATATTCAGAGTCAAAGTTGCCAGGTGGTGATCTGTATCTCTTCGTTTGGGTGATGTGAAAGCAATATGGAAATCCTGCTAACTTTACAGCAGTTGGAGTCACCAAGTATAGCAGATGAGTTCCGTCCCACCTTGGCTGAAGAACTGAACTTGAGCCTGTGGGCTTAGGAGTTTTAATAGAGATTAGGTCTCCTAGAGATAAAGGAGGGTCTGGTGTGACAGCCTCAGAGTGTTGGGGGAGGCATTAATTCTGGATGTTGGCAAAGAAGTTGTCTGAGGATTGAGAGAATTGGGATATAATTTGCTAAAGGAAGAAGCTCTGTGGGTGAGGGTAGATTTTGTAAAAGAAAGGGCCCACCGTACATTAGCTCAAATGGGCTTAGTTGAGTGGGTGATCTGGGTAAGATCTGGAGTTTGAATGTGAGTGTAGAATGCCAAAAGCATATTTGGAATCAGTATATATGTTGATAACTTTGTCTTTTTCGAGTGTGAGGGCTCGTGTCAAGGTGATAAGTTAGGCCTGTTGTGAGGAGGTTCCTGGGGGTAATGAGTATGCTTCAATCATCCAGGCCTAGTGACTATGGAATATCCTACTTTTTTCTGTGCAGCAGTGTTTGTAGAGCTGTCAACTGTGAACCGAGTGTTAGTTGCATAGGGGAGAGGGGAATTGGGTACATGTGGGAAAGAAGTGGGAGTTAGTTGAAGAACCTCCATACATGTATGGAGGGAACATATCTCAGAGCCTGTTGTTGGTAAGGGTAATAGAGTTGCTGGATTAAGTGTGCTGCTAGTAGAGAGTGTGATGGTGGGATCTTGTATTAGGGTAAGATGTACTTACTATAATCCTGATGGCATCATTAGGGCAGGGAGTGTCTTATGAGACATTAAGTCTATTAGGTGATGTGGTGAGTACACTATGATTATTTGGGCTAACATGAACTTTTTGTCTTCCTGTGTCAGGATGGCTGTTGCTCCTAATCCTTGAAGGCAGGGAGGTCATCCTCTAACTGTACTGCCTTGCTCTTTTGAGAGGTAGGCTATGTCCTGCAATGAAGGTCTTTTACTGTGTCCCAATACTCTCATTGCATTATCTTCATCTATTGTAGTGTATAGAATAAAGGGTATAGTAGGATTAGGAACATAAATGCAAGGGCTGCAAGGAGGGCCTCCTTAAACTTCCTTTAGGGAGTGTCAATTGGCACAGTGGGGTCTAGAGGTTCTGAAAGAGTTCCTTTAGGCCCTTGGTATAGTGGCTGAACTAAAGGAGTAAAGTTGGGGATCCAGAGGTGAAAAAAGTTTGATAGGCCTAAGAAGGATAATATTCATTGTTTGCTGATCTGTGTCTCTAAGTTACAAAGGAGTCTTTTAGTCAGAGGTTATGGATCATGTAGTGAGTGTAAGCATGAGGCCTAAGAATTTGACATTTGGTGAGGTGATTTGAACTTTGGAGTGAGATAGCTTGTATCTTCTACTGCAGAGAAAGTTGAGTAAGGCAGTTGTGCGTTGTGTTGTTGTGGCATAGGAAAGGGATCAGTGTAGAAGTTCTTCTATGTATTGAATGAGTTTATAAGGTTTTAGATTTATAGTTGTTAGATCATTGGCTAAGGCTTGGCTTTAAGAAGTGAGGGCTGTCTCTGAATTTCTGTCTATGTTAATTGAGTGGAGTGAAAGTATTTGAATCCATCCATGTAAAAGTGAAAAGTTCATGGCATTTTGGATGTGAGGGAATAGTGAAAAATGTATTAATAAGTCTAATACAGGAAAGTGAGTGGTATGTGGAGGAATATGAGACAGCATAGTGTAAGCGTTTGGCACCACTGGGTGAATTGCCATTATTGTACTGATGATAGCTCTGGGATCTTGGATTAGGTAATAGGAGCTGTTGGATTTGAGGGCAGAGAGAATAGGGTTGTCATAAGGCTAGTGAGTGACTTTTAGAAACCCATTAGTTAACAAGCAGCAAATAATAGGTTTGAGTCCCTGTTGATGTTTAGGAGCTATTGGGTTTTGGGGAACAGAAGGGAAGACTGAGCAGTGTTTGAGGCAAATTAATAGCTGAGCAATGTGGGTGGCATGAGTGGGATTTGAGGTGTCTCAGACTGTAGGGTCAATGAGGGAGGAGGGAAGTGGAGGGGCTGAGTCAGTGGTGTATGATGGTTGAGATTGGAGTATGAGTGCTGTGGGGAGAGGGAGAAAGTATAGAGAAATTGAGTTTTTTGGAGTAGAATTTTTATGAACAAGAGGTACAGGACAGGCTGGGATAATAAGATGACTGTGCATAAAGAAAGGGTTGGCATGTGCAAAGTGCAGATTTTGTCTGTGGAGGTCATGTACCTTGGCTGTCAACTCCCACAATGGAGACTGCAGACCAGGAACATTGCCCTTAAAACTGAGGAAGAACATTGTGGGTGGCTTACATGTCAACAAGGGAAGAGAAGGTTTTACCTGAGATGTCCAGTGAGACTCAGGGCTCTGAGAGAGATACCTCTGTGAGGCCATGAGCTTCAAGTCCCATCAACCCTCTTCAGTGGCAATGCTGAGCTGATCAGCCAGTGATGAGTCCAACGATGAGTCTGAGGCAGCAGTGTCTTATGCTGTGTGGGTGGGGAAGGTGATGACTTACGTGCTCTCTGGCGAGCAGGGCACAGGGAAGTCACACTCCCCCATGCTCCTTCTTGGTTGCAGATGGGACTAGCTCCCAGTCATGCCCAAAGTTCAGGGCAGGCTCGTGTTCAGTGTTGTTTTTCTGCTGCACTTGAAGCCTGATGGGGGAAGTGCTCAGGTTTTTAGATATGTTTTTTCCATCCTGTGTTTTATCTATAGTCCCAGGTGCTGCTTACTGCAGCTATACCTGCTGTGGCCATAATTTGGCCTTAGAATTTTAGCCTGGAATGCAACCTTTTTTATGGCTGTCCTGGAATGTAACCTTTTTAAGATCATCCTTTTTTTGTTGTTTTTGTCTATCACTGAAGACATGGAAAACCATATGTAAGTGATCTCCTTGGGATTGAAGACCAAGGTCTGAAGCTATGAATTTAGTATGAAAGTTTAGTGTTGCTTGGGAAATAAAATGGGAGTTTAATAGGATCAAGTATGATGGGTAAGAGGAGAAAAAGGAGGGGACAGAGTTGGTAAACAGAGGAGGACCTCACAGCAGTATGGTGCTCTGAGAATAACTTTGAGATAAGGAGGAGGAGGAATAAGCAGATAGAGGGTGGGGGAGAGAGAGAAAGGGGGCTTCTACATGAGTTATGGCTATAGTGGCATGGAGGTATTTTATCTATCAGGTCTTGGAAATAAGAAAGGAGAGAGTCATGGTGGCCAGCTGATGAAGGAGGTGGACCTGTGAAGTGAGCTAAAAAATTTGGGAGGCCTTGTAGGTTTGGAATAGGACTGGGCATGCCCACAGCTGGACATAAGATATTTACCTCCACTTGCTGTTTCAGTAGTAAAAGTTAAATACATCTCTTCATGTTAGTCTCTGTGGCCTGAGAGCTTGTTTTAGCCCAAGTGACTCAGAGGAGTGGTTTTGTCAGGTAATGATTGATTATAACCTATATGTTTAAATTAGAAAAGTGAGCTGGGGTTGGAAAGATTGTGAGTCAGTGGAGATTCCTCACCCTCCAGTGAGGTGCAATCAGTAGTATGAGTAGTGTAGTCCCAACAATGACTTCTCTGGTTGTCACCAGAGAAGGCATGGGGAAGTCCCAGAAGGACATAGAGGTCCCAGAAGGACATAGAGTAGTAAGGGGATATCTTGATGTGGACACAATTTAGGACAGGCACCCCAAAAGTAGAGTAGAGGGGAGGCTCACCTTGGACCTGATGAGGTGAAGGTGGGTGTTGGATGCTGGCTAGAAATGGCAAGACTGAGGAGTCCCTAGTCCTAGAAAAAGAGGGAAAGAGATAAATAAAGAGTAGAGAGAAGAAATGTCTGTAGGACAGTGAGGTTCTTAGACTAGGGGATGGACTCCCCAGGAGTCTCACAGCCTCCAACCACTGGAGTCAATGGCACCAACTGATTGAATGATTTGTGCCCAATATAGAGCAGTGCAGAATATTAAAGAGAGGAGGCAAGTAGATAAGAAAAGAGTTTAATGTAGGGGACAGAGGGAGTCAACACAAGGAAGGCTTTGGTGGTTCTCCCTGTGGACAAAGGACAGTTTCTGCCTGATATAGCTTTTGATGGTTTAGGGCTCTGGGGACCAATGTGAGCTGATTTATTTTGTGGAAGTTCAGGGGATTGGGTAAATCTTTATATGCCTGAGCTTTGGAAGACTTTTGGGAGGGAGAAACCATAGGTCCTTCTGGGAAGAAGGAGGTGTGCAGTATCATGTAACAGCTTTGAACCATTGCTGTGGTGATTGTTCTGTCTCTCAGACAGGATATCTAACACGTATAATAAGAGGTAATAGTTTCAGAGAGTTGGAGCAAAGCTACTTACATGTTTTAGTTCTTAATATTCTGTGTCAAAAAAACCCAAAGTTTCTGTAAATCACTTTTAAGAGCTTGGAAACATGAATAGAAAAACATTTTCTTTTAGTAAAGCATAATTCAAAATAGAGAAGTATTTAACATTAAAATCACAATGAGTTTATAACATTTATAATGTAAAAATCTTTTTTTTGTTTTGTAGCAGGGATGGAACTTGACTTTGTGCTTGCCAGGCAGGTGCTTGTGCCATTGAGCTATGTCTCCAGCCTTATTACATCTATAATGGAAGTTGTTAAGTTACTGTATTTTTAACATATGGGAAACAAACTAGTCTGTAAAATTATACTACCTAAAGATAAATTTTAGGCTATTTTAAATAATTAATTTTTTTTGGTACTGGGGATCAATCTCACAATCTCATATTTGGCAGGCATGCAGTTATGCTGCTGAACTTAAATCCCGGACCATATAATCATATTGTTGATGGTGTTTAGATTTGTATCGCAAGACTGTCATGTGTGCATTTGTAATAGTAAGGTATATGTCCTTCCTTTTTCTATGCGGGGTGAGCTGGTGAGTAAATCTCTGTAGTTTTGAATTTGAATTGAACAAATGACTATGAGTTCCAGATATTTATCTTTTTTACTTTAAAGAGAACAAAACAAAACAAAACAAACAAAATAGGAAAAAGAAGCTCAGAACAAAACATTGCAAGCAACACAGGACTTCAAAACAATGCAAAAGAGAATGTCTACCATAGTGTGTCTTATTTTTTTCAAATAGTTGTCTATATTTTTACACACAATACATTCAAACAAAACAGTATAAAACTGATCAAAATAAAATAATGAATGCATTATAGGCTTCAAAACCAGGCAAAAGGAAAATCAACAATGGTTATAGTAATGTCTCTTGCTTTCTTCATATTAACTGTCCATACCTTCAGACAGATTGAAATTGAACAATACAAAGCCAACTAAATCCAATCAAAACAAGGAATAAAAGTATTGTTGGACTTCAAAACAAGATGATAGGATATCAGCAATGTCTACCATAATGTCCCATTTTCTTTAAAATAGTTGTTCCTATAATCACACAGAATAAAATCACTTCTTGTAAATTCTTTTAGGAGAAGCTCAAGGCATGTATAAGCATGTACTTGTACACCTATCCTTTATGTATTAGAGGGAAAACAAAACAAAGGAAAACATAAGAAAAGCAAGAAATAAAAGAGACAAATAAACAACAACAATAAAAAGCCCCCCCAAAAAACAATATAGGTTTTTGAAAGAAGGTGGTAAGAACATAACTAAAGTTGTTATTTTGCATAGCTGTCTTCAAAAGAGTTACTCAGATTACCAGATATTAAAACACAAAATTGTTCTAATCCTATGAATGTTAACTCTTCCAAGAACTAATAGAATTAGTAGTACAATACTCTTAGCAATCTCAAGGGTATATATTCAAATTTATACCCTTTTTCTTTACAACCTCCTGTACAGTTAATGGTTTACAGGTGAAATTAAAGAAGAAATTAAGCAATACAATTCAATGAAAATGCAGATACAACATATCAAAACCTGTGGGACACAATGAAAGTGATCCTAAAAAGGAAATATATAGCAATAAGTTGTCATATCAAGAAAATGAAGGGCCCACCCTGCCACTGGGAACTTAGCAGAAGCATGCATCTGGGGTAAGCTGAACAGAACCTCCACCATGGGCCTGCCCTGCCACCGGGAACTTAGCAGAAGCCTGCATCAGGAGGAGGCTGCCTGGAACCTCCCCTATGGGCCCACCCTGCTACCAGGAACTTAGCAGAAGCCTGCATCAGGGGTAAGCTGCCCAGAACCTCTCCCGTGGGCCCGCCCTACCACCTGGAACATTGAGGAGGCCCTCCCAAGACTGAAAACTGCCCTGGACTGCTTCTGTTGGGCCTGCCATCCCACCCAGAACATCAGAAGATCTCAACAGGCTCCAGTTAGTGTGAAAAAATTTGGAACTTGGCTGCCAGGTGGCGAACCTTGTACTACAGTTGATTAACTGTATCAGTGTGGTGAGTATACCCCTAAAATAGAAGTGTACAGGGATAAATAAGGCCAGTAGTAAAACTCCCTACAACCAACTGTAAGACTTTGGTGTGTCTGAAAACAGTGTGTGTGATTCCCTCCCACACATAGAAAACATCAGGCAGAGTGAAAATGACAAAATGAAAAAGCAAAATGCAGTCTCAAACATATAGTTCACCAGAAGCAAGTATAGGTGACATTGAAATAGAGGACCCCAAAAGTAACACACCAGGAATCTCTGAAAAGATAGCCAGTGAAATAAAAAAACAACTGCATCACGCTATAGATGAAATCAAATTAGAAGTACTCTCCCATGTAAAGATAGAAATAACTTTAGTAAAGCAGTTGTTGAATGCAGCTAAAGAAGAACTAGAGAAAAAAAGTATATGATCATGGGAAACTGATTGAAACTTTGAATGAACAATATAGAAAACAAGCAGAATTCATGAAACAAACTCAAAGAGACATCCAAGAAACAAAAAATTCTATTGAAAGCATGCAAAACCACTTAAAGGAAGCTGAGGATAGGATTTCGGACCTTGAGGACAGGATCACATCTAGTGATCAGAAAAATATAGAAGTTTTAAAAATAACAAAGCAGCATGAAATGACAATCCAGAAGCTTCATGATGATGCCAAGAGAAACAATATAAGAATAATGGGCATTAGCAAAGATACAGGAGTCCAGGCAAATGACATACATAAAGTATTTGCAGAAATAATAGCAGAAAATTTCCCAAACATGGGGAAAGAATCTGATATGCAGATGAGTGAGGCATATAGAATGCAGAACAGTCACAACATAAATCCACACCCAGACACATAATAATTAAGATCTCAGACATACAGCATAAAAACAGAATATTAAAAGCTGTCAGAGAAAAGACACATCTCACCTATCAAGGAAAGCCCATTAGAATCACAGCAGACTTTTCAGCACAAACCCTCAAGTCAAGAAGAGCTTGGAGTGAAGTATTTCAAGCCCTGAAAGAAAACAACGTTTAACCTAGACTGATGTATCCAGCAAAACTTTCATTCAAATTTAATGGAGAAAGAAGACACTTCCATGACAAGTAAAAACTGAAGAAATTCATGTCCACCAAACCAACCTTAGAAAGAGTACTGAAAGACATACTAGACAGAGATAAAAATGACCACAATCCCCAAAACAACAGAATGAAACCACTTGGTAGGATAAGCAGTTAAATAAGAGGAAAAGCAGAAAAAAAACAACTGGAACATAACATGGCAAAGTCAAGCCACTACATATCAGTGATATCCATAAATATAAATGGCCTAAATTCACCTATAAAAAGAAATAGATTGACAGAATGGATCAAGAAACAGGACCCCACAATATGTTGTATAACAAGAAACACATCTCACCCAAAAGGAAACTCATAGATTAAAAGTCAAAGGATGGAAAACAGTATTCCATGCAACAGGAACCCAGAAAAAAGCAGGGGTATCTATTCTATTTGCAGACAATGTGAAGTTCAAACCTAAAATGATTAAAAGAGATAGAGAAGGTCACTACATACATGTTAGTGGTAAAATTCAAGAGGAAGAACTAACAATTATAAATATATTTGCAACAAATACAGGAGCACCCACTATATAAAACAGATACTAATGGACATGAAAAACAAAATACACAAAAACACAATTATAACAGGAGATCTTAACAACCCATTATCACAAAGAAATGGATCAACTAGCCAAAAAGTCAGCAAAGAAATACCAGAACTGAATCATACCTGTGAGCAATTGGACTTAGTAGATGTTTGTAGAGTGTTCCAACCAACCACATCAGAATACACATTCTTCTCAGCCGCACATGGGACATTCTCCAAAATAGACCATATATTATCCCATAAAACATTCTTAAGTAAATGCAAAGGTATTGAAATCATACCATGCATAATATCTGACCATAGTGTGCTGAAATTGGAAATTAATGGCAAAAGAAATTGTAAAACCTGCATAAATACATGGAAATTAGATAACAGACTTTTGAACAACCAGTGGGCTACAGATGAAATTAAAGAAGAAATAAATCAATACCTACAATTCAATGGAAATATAGAAACAACATACTGTAATCTGTGGGATGCAATAAGAGTGGTCTTAAGAGGGAAATATATAGCAATAAATTGTCATACCAAGAAAAAAGAATGAGCAAAATAAACAACCTAAAGCTCCATCTCAAGCTAATAGAAAAAGAAGAGCAAGCTAAGCCCAAAGCTCACAGAAGAGAGGAAATTGTAAAGATTAGAGCAGAAATCAATGAATTGAAAATGAAAAAAACAATGCAATGAATCAAAAAGTTGTTTTTTTGAGAGAATCAACAAAATTGGCAAACCTTAGCTAGCCTTATCAAGAGAAAAGAAAGAAAAAACCCAAATTCATGCAATAAGAATGGAAAAGGGAGAAATTACTACAGATCCCATGGAAATTCAAAAGATCATGAATATCTACTTTGAAAATCTCTACTCATATAGAGTGGAAAATAGATGAAATGGACAGATTTCTAGAAACATGAACTACCAAAGCTCAACAAACAAGATATAGAACTTTTGAACAACTCAATATCAGCTATTGAAATTGAAAATGTAGTTCAAAACTTACCAACAAAGAGAAGCCCAGGTCCTGATGGATTCACAGCTGAATTCTACAAGAAATTTAGAGAAGATTTGATGCCAGTACTCCTTAAACTCTTTAATGAAATTAAGGAGAAAGCAATCCTCCCTAAATCATTCCTGGAGGCAAGTATTACTCTGATACAAAAACCAGAGAAGGATGCAACCAAAAAAGAGAACTATAGGCCAATTTCACTAATGAACATTGATGCAAAGATTCTCAATAAAATACTGGCAAGTAGAATGCAGCAAAGCATCAAGAAGATTATACATCAGGACCAAGTGGTGTTCACTGAAGTAATGCAGGGATGGTTTAACATATGCAAATCAATAAATGTAATACACCACATCAACAGAGCCAAAAACAAAAACCACATGGTCATCTCAATAGATGCAGAAAAAGCTTTCGACAAAGTCCAACACATGTTCATGATAAAAACCCTTCAGAAACTCGGAATACATGGCATCTACCTCAACCTTATAAAGGACATCTATGACAAACCAACAGCCAACATTATACTAAATGGACAAAAACTGAAAGCTTTTACTTTAAAATCATGAACAAAACAAGGATGTCCACTCTCACCACTCCTTTTCATTATAGTTCTGGAAACACTAGCCAGGGAAATCAGACAAGAGAAAAAATACAAGGAATAAAGATAGGAAAGGAAGAAGTTAAAGGATCACTATTTCAGATGACATGATACTCTATATAGAAGACCCAAAAAACTCAATTAAAAGACTACTAGAGGTAATAAAGAAGTTCAGCAGCATAGCTGGATAAGAAGTCAATGCTCAAAAATCAATAGCATTCCTGTACACAAACAAAAACTCACTGAGAGAGAAATCATGGAAATATTGCCCTTTACAATAACATGTAAAAAAATGAAACATTTAGGAATGAACCTAACTAAATATGTAAAAGACCTATATGCAGAAAATTATACTACACTGAAAAAGGAGATTGAAGAGGATATTAGAAAATGGAAGGACATTCTTTTCTCTTGGTTAGGAAGAACCAACATTGTGAAAATGGCCATATTCCCAAAACTGTTATACAGATTTAATGCAATACCAATCAAAATACCAATGACATACCTCACAGATTTAGATCAAACACTACTAAAATTAATTTGGAAACAGAAGAAACCTAGAATAGCAAACGAAATACTAGGCAACAAAAGCAAGGCAGGAGTCATTTCAATACCTGACTTGAAACAGTAATATAAAGCCACAGTGATCAAATCAGCTTGGTACTGGCAAAGAAATAGAGCTGAGGATCAATGGAACAGATTAGAAGATGCAAGCACAATTTCAAAGACACTCAGCCACCTGATATTTGACAAAGGGGCTAAATATGTCCACTGGAAGAAGGATAGTCTCTTTAATAAATGGTGTTGGAAAAATTGGCTCTCTATATGCCGAAGACTGAAACTAGATCCATGCATATCACCCTGCACAAAACTAAAGTCTAAATGGATCAAAGACCTCAATTTTAAAACAGAAACACTAAAGCTACTGGAAGACAAAGTATATAGAAGTCTTGGAGACATAGGGGTAGACAAAGAATTCATGACCAAATGCAAACTGCATGGGAAACACTTCAAAGAATCAAGAAATGGGATCTCACATTATTGAAAAGCTTCTGCCCTTCAAAGGAAATCACCAACAGAGTAAAAAGTCAACCAACAGAGTGGGAAAGAATTTTAATCAGTAACCACTCAGACAAAGGACTTGTGTCCAGAGTACATAAAAAATTGGAAAACATCAAGCCCCCCAAATTCAAAGACCCTCTACAAATTGGGCATCTGAGATGAATACACAGTTCTCAGAGAAAGATATACAAATGACAAATAAATACATGAAGAAATGTTCACCATCATTGGTCATTCGAGAAATGCAAATTAAAACAGCATTGAGATTTCACCTTACTCCAGAATAGCTGCCATCAAGACATCAACTGATAACTAATGTTGGTGAGGCTGTGGGGAAAAAGAACATTGCTCCACTGTTGGTGGGAATGTAGACTGGTGCAACCATTATGGAAATCCATATGGAGAATTCTCAGAAGACGAGGATTGGAAGCCACATTCAATCCAGCTATTCCCCTCATGGGTATTTTCCCTGAAGAACTGAAAAGTTCATATCACAGTGATATATGTGTACCCATGTTCATAGATGCACAATATGTGATAGCTAAATTCTGGAAACCACCAAGATGCCCATCAACTGCAGAGTGGATGAAAAAGCTGTTGCATTTTTATACAATGGAATATTACTCAGCTCTAAAAAAGGATGATCTTGAGGCCTTCATAGGCAAATGGAGACAACTTGAGACTATCCTAATTAGTGAAATAAATAAGAATCATATTTATAAATATCATATTGTGTCTCTAGTGTAAAAAGTAAATAAGAACTACATGTGTAATAAAACAAAAATGTGCAATTGCTATTGTAAAAAAGAGAGGAAAAGAAAGTGTTCTAAGGGATATAACTGCATGTATGTTTGAGTGTGTAAAATAGATGACCATATTGCTGAATCTTTTTGGATCTATGAGCAGAACTGTTTGTAGTCTGACTGTTTGAATATTTGTTATGTACCCTTTAACTTTGTAACTTGAACAACTACATCTAGAATGACAGTATGTAATTTATAAATTACTGATTTCTTAGAAGGGCTTTTTCTCATTCTCCTTTTTCTTTCTTTCTTTTCAAATTCTGTATTTTTGCTACTCTTTTTTCTGTTTTGCTTTTTTTCTTCTCTTTAAATAAAATTTTGAAAATGTGTAATTGCTATTGTAAAAAAAGAGGAAATAAGAAGTGCTATAAAACATATAGCTGCATGTATGTTTAGGTGTGTGGGATTGATAACCATATTTCTAGGTTCTTGTTGGATTGTTGAATAGATCTGTTTGCACTCTCACTGCTTGAGTGTCCACTTTGTGTGCTTATTTTTGTAACTTGAATAACTATTTCTAAAAGAACAATATGTAATTTATCAACAACAACAACAACAACAACAACAAAGGAAATGAAACTAGCACAAATAAACCACCTAATGGTATATCTCTAGTTTCTAGAAAAAGATTGAGTCAAACCCAAAGTTCATAGAAGGAAAGGAAATATTAAAGATTAGAGCAGAAATTAATGTAATTGAGACAAAAAGTACAATGAATTAATGAATCAGAGACCTGGGATTTTTAGAGAATAAACAACATTGATAAACATCTAGACAAATTTATCAAGAAAAAGAAAAGAAAAAACTCAAATTCATGCAATAAGTACTAAAAAGAGAGAAATTACTACATATCCCATAGAAATTCAAAAGATTATGAAAACCTACTTTGAAAATCTCTACTAACATAGGGTGAAAAACATAGAGGAAATGGATGGGTTTCTAGAATATGTGAACTACTGAAGCTCAGTCAAGAAGATTTAACAATTTTGAATAACTCAGTATTAGCTACTGAAATTGAAAACATGATTAAAAACTTACCAACAAAGACAAGCCCATGTCATGATGGATTCACAGCTCTATTCTACAAGAAGTTAAGGGAAGACTTAATTCCAACACTCCTCAAACTCTTCAATGAAACTGAAAGAGCAGCAATCCTCAACTCATTCCTGGAGGAAAATATTACTCTGATACTAAAACCAGAGAAAGACCCAACCAAAAAGGAGAGATACAGGCCAATATCACCAATGAACATTGACCCAAAGATTCTCAATAAAATAGTGGCAAATAGAGTGAAGCAAATCATCAAGAAGATTATACATCATGGTCAAGTGGGGTTTAATCACAGGAATTCAGGTATAGCTTAAAATATGCAAATCAATAAATGTAAATACCACATCAACAGAATCAAAAACAAAAATCTCATGGTTATCTCAATAAGTGCAGAAAAAGCTTTTGATAAAGACCAACACTTATTCATGATAAAAATCCTATGAAAACTAGGAATAGCTGGTTTCTATCTCAATTTGATTAGGGTCATCAAACACAAACAACAGCCAACATTATACTAAATGGACAAAAAATGAAAGCTTTCACTCTAAAGGCAAGAGCAAATCAAGGATGTCCACTATCACCATTCCTATTCAATATCATTCTGGAAATATTAGCCAGAGCAATCAGACAAGAGAGAGAAATAAAAGGAGTAAGGATAGGAAAGGAAGAAGTTACTTTATCACTATTTGCAAATGACATCATACTCTATATAGAAGACTCCAAAAACTCCATTAAAAGACTACTGTAGTTAATAAAAAAATTCAACAGTGTAGCTGGACACAAACTCAACACCTAAAAATCAACAGCATTCTTGTACACAAACAACAAACTCACTGAGAGAGAAATTATGGAAATATTGCCTTTTACAATAGCAGCTAAAAAAAGTGGAATACTTAGGAATCAACCAAACCAAGGGTGTAAAAGACCTATGACCTATATGTTGAAAATTATACTACACTAAAAAAGGAGATTGAAGAGGATATTAGAAAATGGAAGGATATCTCATGCCCTAGGTTAGGAAGAACCAACATTGTGAATATGGCTGTACTCCGAAAACTGTTATACAGATTTAATGCAATCCAAATCAAAATACCATTAACATGTATTATGGATCTAGAGAAAACATTCCTAAAATTCATTCAGAAACCAAAGAAATCTAAAAAAGCAAAGGTAGTTGTGGGCAATAAAAGTACAGCAGGAGGCATCTCAATTACTGACTTGAAGCTATACTACAAACTACAGTGATAAAATCAGCATGGTACTGGCAAAGAAACAGACCTGAAGATTAATGGAACAGATTTGAAGATTCAAACACAACTATAAAGACACTCAGCCACCTTATATTTCATAAAGGGGCTAAACATATTCACATGAAGAAGGATAGCTTCTTTAATAGGTGGTGTTGGAAAATTTGGCTTTCTACATGCTGAAGGCTCAAACTAGACCATGTCTATCACCAGGCACCAAGCTAAAGTCAGCATGGATCAACGATCTAAATAATAAAACAGAAACACTAAATCTACTAAAATACAAGGCAGGTAGCAATCTTGGAGACATAGGAGTAGCCAAGGAGTTTATGAACAAAATGCAAACAGCACAGGAAATACTTCAAAGAATCAACAACTGAGATCTCATTTTATTAAAAAGTTTTTGCACTTCAAAAGAAATCAACAAACTGAAATGAAAACCCACAGAATAGGAAAGAATTTTAGCCAGCAGTCCCTCAGACAAATGGCTAATATCCATAACATGTAAATAATTGAAAAACGTGAAACCCCTCAAATTCAAAGGCCCTCTCCAAAAATGTGCATCTGACATAAACACACATTTCTCAGATGAAGATATATAAGTGACAAATAAATACATGAAAAAATGTTCACCATCACTGGTCATTTAAGAAATGCAAATTAAAACAACGTTGAGATTTCATCTCACTCCAGAAAGAATGGCTGCCATCAAGAAATCAACTGATGACAAATGTTGGCGAGGCTGTGGGATAATGGAACACTTTTCCACTGTTGGTGGGGGTGTAGTCTGGTGTAGTCACTATGGAAATCAGTATGGCAATTCCTAAAAAAACTAGAATTGGAATTTCCATTCAATACAGCTTTTTTCTTCCTGTGTATTTTCCCAGAACAATTAAAAAGGTCATGTCACAGTGGTATATGTGCACCCATGTCTTTGGCAGTGCAATTTGTAATAGCTAAATCCTGGAAACAATCAAAATGTCCATCAACCAGAAAATGGATGAAAAAGATTATTTTTATACAATGGAATGGTTATTCAGCTATAAAAGGATGATCTTGAGGCTTTTATAAGTTAATGGAGGTAACTTGAGACTATCCACATAAGTGAAATCAGATTCACGTTTGTAATTACCAGATCATCTGTCTAGTATAAAACTAATAATAAAAACCTGAAAGAGTAATAAGATCCCCAATGTATAATAGATATAGTAACAACAAAAGGGAAAGAAAGTGGTCCAAAGAATATAACTGTATCTATGTTTAAATGTGCAAGATAGATAACTGTACTACTGATCATTTGTTAATTTATCAAACAGAATATTTTGTACTGTCATTGTTTGATTATCTGTCCATTTTTAAGCTTTGATTTTGCAACTTCAACAACTACTTCTAAGAAAATAATATGTAATTTATCAACTAATGATATTTTTACTGTTTTTTAAAAATTCTTTATTATTTCTACCCTTTTTTCTCTAAATAAAATAAGTACATACAGTCTGAAATTGTTTCAAATTAAAGATTTGATTGCTAATCTTTTAATTTTGTATAATTTTTTAATTATTAAACCTTATGCAATGCAATAAAACCTCTAATACATTCCCCATTATATAAAAGAAGAATAAAATATGTGAAACAAAATAAAATTCCATTGCTATAAAAAACAACATAAATCATGGAAATAGAAAAAATCTACTTTGAAATTGAAAAAAAATCCAAGAGATGAGATGCTTTCCAGCATGTGCAATGGAGAGATGTAGTGAATTAAGGATTATTAAATTAGAACCTAGTGGAAATTCAGCATAAAGAGAATAGTGATTTAAAAAAATGATAAAGAATTAGGAGATATAAATTGTTTTTTGTGAAGCTCAAGAATCTGGCCCATAACAGTTCTATAAGAAAAAGAATGGAAGAATAATGGAAAATGTTTGCTTAAAAAGATTATTTTTGTGAGTTTTAATTTAGGTTAAAAAAGGAATGTAATTATGCAGATTTAAATATTCTTTTTTAAAATTTTTATTTAAAGAGAAAAAAGCAAAACAGAAAAAAGGGGAGAAACAATACAGAATTTCAAAGAAAAAGAAAAAATAAACAGTAAGAAATCACTAGTTGATAAATTTCAAATTGCCTTCTTAGATATAGTTGTTCAAGTTACAAAATTAAAGCATACAAAGTGGACATTCAAACAGTAAGGCTGCAAATAGTTCTGTTCAATGATCTAACAAAAACTTAGCAACATGGTTGTCAATCCTACACATTTAAACATACATGCAGTTATATCTTTCAGAGCACTTTCTTTTCCTCCTTTTCATTTTTAAGTCCATTATCTGTTTAGTTACATCATGTTTCAGCTTGCTCAGTACTTTACTGATTTGTTTTGTTGTTATTTACTTTTTATTATTTATTTTTTAATTTCAATTTTTTATTTTGAAGGTAGCAAAATACAACAGAACAAGAAAGAACAAAGCCAACTGAGACAGTGCAGTGAATTTGGTACAGAAACCCTCAACAGGTTACTGGCATAACAGTAATATGTACCATAGTATATCCCGTAGTCTTCACAACAGTTGTCTTCACAGCAGTTATTCTTTCAATCAGGTATAAGCAAATAAAAAAAAATACAGGACATTCTAGAACTTATCAAAACAGAATATTGAGTAGAGCAATACCATTAATCAAAAAAAGCAAAACAGTGATAACAATATTTGCCTTCAAAGAGATGGTAGAAGGAAATCCCCCCATTTGCTACATTGCATATGGTCAACCTCTCAAGAGATGTCTAGATCTCTGGCTCTCACTTGCTAATGGCGGGGATGTTTGATTCTCAGCCCATGTGCCTGTAGGATCATGGGAGCCACTGAGTGATTCTTCTCCTGTCTCATGCCAGGGATACTTACCAAGAGGGCAGGCAAATTGCCTTTCTGTGTTGTGCCCTGAGTCCCTCCATGGTTGGATCTCTGGAGCTCCATATTTAAATATTCTAAGTTGTACATATAACACTGAAATTAGTATACTAAAGATAAAAAGTGATAAAATTGCAATATGTCAGATTTATGATTAATGAATAGATTTTGGCTGTTCCTAGATGAGCAACTAAGTAAAATGGGGAATGTTAACTGACTTCACCACAGTATTTTTACTATGACATATATCCTACCACACACATCAAGTTGTATTTAAATATATACATGCCATAAATTTAATTTTAGACAGTACCTTGAAAGCAATATAGAAAAGCAAAAAACAGAGTTGCTTACAAAGTAGCAATAAATACATTGACAGAATTTTCCTCATCAACAATGGTAAATACCATGAATGAAATAGAATGTGCCATCAGAATTAAAATCTAGATAATATTCAGATATACAAATATTCAGATATTAGGATCTCACCATATATACTCTTTTTTTTCTCTTGGTACCAGGAATCAAACTCATAATCTTGTGTTTGCTAGGCAGGCGCTGTGCCACTGAATACCTCCCTGTCCCTATATATTCTTTGTTTTGCTTTGTTGTCCTGTGGAGTAAACTCAGTGCTTTGCATATGCCAGAGAAGTGCTCCAATCCAGAGGGACATTTCTGGCCTTGTACATTCTTAAAAGGTGGACTTCAGCTAATAGAAAAATAAACTTAGAGGAATGACACTATGTTAGAACAATAACAGCAACGTATAGTCTGTGTTTAAGTACCTTGAGGGGCAAAATGCTATTGGATTTGCTAATCAGTATGTCTCAGAAGTTGAAATTAGTTTCTAGTCACTGTACAGGAAGGTGCATTCTCACTTGAAAACAGACCCTTCACTGTATAATCTGTGACTTTTCTTCAACTCTTAAAAATCTATGGATATTGGGCAAAACTAAGTAATGGCAATCTTGTGAAAGATTTTTAATATGTGGATTTTTGAACCCTCTCTTCTGTTCCATGAATACATACATTTGTCCTTATGCCAACTCCATGGTATTTAAAAATATATTTAAAAAAATTTACAATACAAATCATTGTATGCATTTATATTATACAATCTAGTGTTTTGATACATATTTGCATTGTACAGTGATGAAGTCAGGGTACTTGATATATCCACTACTTTTATTTATGAATCTTTGTAATATATTTTGAAATTGAGAAGTATCATGTCTTTAGATTTATTCTTCTTTCTCATCACTACTTTTGGTTATTTGGAGTCTTTTGTGGATTTTTCTACTTATGTTAAAAATGCTATTGGGATTTTTGATAAATATAACATCAAATTAATATATAATGTAATCTATAGATTGTATAATGTAAATATTTGAACAATATTACATTTCCTAATCAATGAATGTGGGATAGTTTTCCACTTATTCGTGTCTTTATTTTCCCTCATCAATGTGTTATTTTCAGTCTACAAATCTTGCACATTCTTGGTAGATTTTTCCTATTTATGTTTTTCATACTGTAGTAAACAGGTTTGTTTTCTTAATTTTCTTTTCTTATTGTTTATTATTATATAGAAAGCAACTGTTTATTGCATGTTGATGTATTTTGCAATTTTGATGAATTTAATTAGCATTAAGGGCTTTTTGTGCGAGCTTACATCTAAACACATCAAAGTATACACTTCATAATATCCTGTTCTGTGTATCAGTTATACTTCAAAAAAGCTGTCCAAAGTTTAATCCAGTGAACTGAAGCATTACATCAACACTCCTGATATTACAAATAAAAGAGTCTGAAAAGTGTGAGATGGAATGTAATGTGGGGAGGTGATGCAGAAGTTGTAGGAGTTATATGGTAAGTACAAAATAATTAAAAAATAACAGTTGAGTACATGAAGAAACCAATGTGTGCCTAAATGGATATTAACATATACTTATCATAAATTATTAGACATATCAAATGTCTTGTTGACTATGATTACTTGATTTCTATGGCAGTATTGAAAAAATCAGTAGGAAAAACTATTTGCTCTATTTTCTTTGCATGGTTTCACTTCCTTCTGTACTGTGCCCCACTTCACAGTGCATTGGGAACCTCAGCACTCTCCCCAGGTGTCATGAGATACCAATTCTCTCTTGTACCTATGTGCCTTGCACTTTATTTCCTTTTTTCTTGAAGTCCCTAACTTGCCTCAGCTGTGTATAAATTTTACCTTTTTTTAGCCCAAGATTGTGGGACAAGATTTTAGGATGTGCTGTGTTTGTTACTGGGAACTCGGAACAAACATAGCTAAGGGTTCATTTTTTCATCCTTATCTTCACATGACTTTCTTCAAAACCAGGATGATGGTGTGTCCTGGGCTCCTTCATGAGGATAATCAAGAATCTGAATTGTGAAATCTCTGTTCCTACCCAGGCTTTTGTTTTGGCAAAGCAAGGCACTCATGGCAAGAGAAGTCTTATTGGTGCTGCGTGGCAGGGGACTGTGTAGAAATTGGGTGTGCTAGGCTCCTTGGCTGGTGTCATCTTTATGGCCTACTGAATGAATGGCTGCCTTGAGCTAAGTTTAAAGGCAAGAAGGGGATGATCACAATGCACCCCTGGTATGAGCGATAAACTGTGGCTCAGATTTGCAAACACTGGCTTAATGAAGAAACGCCAATGGCTCCCTGAAATGGCACAGAATCTCAATAGGTCCTTCTCTCTGGTGCTTCTTGCCTAGAGAGCTTGTCTCTCTCTGAGTGTATGCAGGCACCATGCAGATGTGACCAATGTCACTTTTAAGCTATCTGCCTGTTGTTGCTGCCACATCACTGTTACTTGTGTGTAGGAAACTGAGTCTGAGGAAAGTGAGCTTGCACACTTCCTCAGTATCACCACTTTGTTTTTAAATTTTGTTTATGCAAGTGAACCTACAGCATGTGGAATAAATTGAACCATGGGCATTTCATCAAAGTATGAATGCCTATGCCAAAAATATAATGTTCATATGAAAAAGAGGTAACGTTAAACCTATGCTGTTGCCTGTGGCTCACACTAAAATAGTAGAATTTTGTGATGTATTGCAGCTTGGGACTGTTAAGGGCTCTATATTTAAACATTTAGATGGCTTTTATGACTTTCTGATCCAGACAGTGAGGATCTCAGAGGAATTCTTGGCTCATTAAAGTGCTGAACCATCTATTTCCTAGAACAGAGAATGCTCAGTCCTTGTGTTATAATGGTAGAATCAGTCAGTGATAGAATCTTGGACTTGCAATCAGTTGTCATCATGTTTTTTGCAAGATGTTATGTGCAAGCTTGTATTTTTCTTTATTAGTGAAAGTCTAAAATTTTTTCTTAAATTAAGATTTTAATTAGAGTCCAAAATATTCACTTAATGTAATCTACCTATCTATCTCTCTCCAGGGCATATTAAAAGAAGACAGGGCTGATATCTTCGAGCAAACATCACCAACAGTTGATGAAATCACAACTAGTTTCTTCTTGCCCCAGTAATGATATATGTGGTTTTAGGCAAGGCCTAAGCATAGGCAGAGGTCATGAGTTATTGCAAAAGAAGAGCTCTGCTACTTACAGGAAGATTGCTACTGAGGGGATCTTATGTATTACCTGGAGTCACACATGGGATAATTCTCATGAGCATTTGTTACTCAAAGTTCCAAAAGTCAGGAGCCATCCTAAAGTTATGTTTTAGTAGCAAATGCCAATTTCCCTTCAAAAATAGATACAAATAAGATTAGATAATTTTTGTTTTTGTTATAAGTTGTGGCTTTTATTATAATATTTAATTCTGGATCAGAGTCTGTTTCTAGAGTCCACAGCTGTTTTAAATGCTTTGCCTTCATGTAAATGAATATGAACACACCCACGCACACACACAGAAAGCCATCAGTAAATGTGAGGTTACAGAAACCAGATAAGGAAACTGAAATAAGAATGTGGACGGCAGATATTGTAAGGGACAGGTAGAGCCAGAGGGCAGTGGAGGGAGAGAGAGGAAGGTTGAGTTGTATAAATAAATAAAAAGAATTCTAGCAGGTAGGAACTTGAGGAAATGTGAACTCTTGCATGCTCATTTTAATGATATAAATAAAGGTTCAAGGCTGTGTGTCAAGTGATCTTTTAGAATTACACCGCGTTTTTTCTTAGGTCATTTGAAAGAAGTCAGAGAGGTAAAAGGAAATATGAAAGTTAGGGCCAGAGGACACATGAAGGGTGAAATAGGAGTCCCAGGGGTGAGGGTTGACATTTCTTCTCTGGTACAGAATTTGTATGGGGAAGAGGTTTGTCAGTTGTAAGAGAGGAAGTGACTAGAGTGTACTAAGAAAAGAGCTGCTGAACTCAGAGATTAAAACCAGCTGAGGAATCAGACGTCCTTTCTCAGTGAAATGCTGCTCCTGGAACTGGCATTTTTTGCAGTTCTCTTCCCAGTTGGCGACACTCAGGATGGTAAGAACTCTGGATGCCCTTTGCACTAGTGCAGGGTGTCTAGAAAAGACAGGCTAAATTAACCTAGGTGCACTTGGGGATAACACTCCGAGCCTTCTTGTTTCCAGGTCTCTTCCACCATTCTGGAGGTTGGGGCTGGAGCCTGAGGCTTCAGGGCTTTTAAATGATTCAGGCCTTCTGGGGCCCACAGACTCCAGGTGTTTGTTTCTTGCATCATTTTAATAACATGCCTTCTCTTTCCCCTTTGCTTCTCTTCTTCACCATTTTATCTTTCTTTTCTCCACAGCCTTCCAAGAACCGATCTCTTTCCGTATCATTCAAATTACATCTTTTGCCAACAGCTCTTGGGTGAAATATCAACTCTCAGGCTGGTTGGGAGATTTACAGATTCAAGGCTGGGACAGTGATTCAGGTGCTCCCGTATTCCTGAAGCCCTGGTCTAAGGGCAACTTTAGCGATCAAGAAGTATCTGAAGTGGTGGAGCTATTACGGATCTATATCTTTACAATCGTTCGAGTAACAAATGCCCACGTGCAAGCCTTGCAGATGGAATGTGAGTCTAGACTTTATACCTGGGGATTTTCTTAATGATTTGTCTTTGCTCATGATTCAGAGTACTGTCTTTTTGATCCTTCTCGCCTCCTCTCATCTTTGCTGATCTGTTTGCACATGGCTGTCTACTCTCAGGTTTGCTGCCTCTGCACTCACCTCTGATAGATTAAGGATTCTACTTTGAGGCCTGTTTGTCTGCTGTAAATTCACCCATTACTTTCCTACTCCATGTGACCCTTCACTTCGGTTTGGAAAGCTGTGCCTGGGACTCCCTCACACTTTCCTTATCCTGCACCCCTCCTCTGTCACTGAACCACTGTTCACTTTTCTATAGTTCCTCCATCATGGCTTGCATGCTCCTCTGCATTCTTTTCTTTCTGTAACTGTAACTCCTTTAATTATTTGACCTTAAGGAACACACATTCCTGATTTTATCTTTACTCATATCACAATTCTAGGTCCTTTCCACACCTTATTCTTCTGTTTTCCTTGTACACAGACCCCTTTGAGATCCAGGCCATTGCAGGCTGTGAGCTGCATTCTGGGGGTGCCATTGTAAGCTTTTTGAGAGGAGCATTTGGAGGACTGGATTTTTTGAGCTTCAAGCATTCTTTTGTCCCTGCACCAGAAGGTGGCAGCAGGGCACAGAAAGTCTGCGAACTACTTGCTCCATATGGTGGTATCACCTACACTCTAGAGAAGCTTCTCTATGAAACCTGTCCTCGATATCTCCTGGGTGTCCTTGAAGCTGGAAAGGCAGATCTACAGAGGCAAGGTTAGTCCTGTTCTGTTACATTTTCTGTCACTTTCTCCAAGCTTAAGTGTAGAAAGGTGTGTAAGGAGTGTGGGGTCCACAATAACTTATTTCATTCCCAAATAAGGAAAGGTTCAATATCCAGACTTGTGGGTGTCTGGGTTAACATGATTTGTGTTAGAATACTAATCTGGTATTTTCCTGCTTTTTCCTTTTGACACAGTAAAACCCGAGGCCTGGTTGTCCAGTGAGCCCACT
The DNA here is from genome assembly GCA_004027455.1 of Hydrochoerus hydrochaeris. NCBI lineage: Eukaryota > Metazoa > Chordata > Mammalia > Rodentia > Hydrochaeridae > Hydrochoerus > Hydrochoerus hydrochaeris. The sequence goes on from PVLA01007832.1 coordinate 48,024, forward strand.
CATGAGCCTAGCCATCTGCAGCTGGTGTGTCATGTCTCTGGATTCTACCCAAAGGCTGTGTGGGTGATGTGGATGCGGGGTGAGCAGGAGCTGCCTGAAACTCAGAGAGGAGACATCCTGCCCAATGCTGATGGCACATGGTATCTCCGAGTGACCCTGGATGTGGTGGCTGAGGAGGCCACTGGTCTGTCTTGCCGAGTGAAGCACAGCAGTCTAGGAGGGCAGGACATTGTCCTCTACTGGGGTGAGAAAGAACTGGGGCTGAAAATGGAAATGGGGAGCCAGAATGGTGAAGGAATGGGGGAGAGAGAAGGAGAAGATAGAGGAAAGGGAGGGGAAGGAGAGGGTAGAGAAAATTTACTATTGAGCTAGACAGAGCAAGGCCTGGATGGATGTGTCAGTTAAAGTAATATTCTCTGTTCTCTCTTCCAATTGTCAGGACAGTCCAGGTCCATTGGCTGGATCATTTTGGCAATAGTTTCCTGCTTGATCATTTTCCTGTGTTTTGCATTATGGTGCTTTAGACGCTTGTGAGTTTTTATTATTTATGTATCTTTTCCATACACCCTCCAATCCTTCCTGCTTTTCAACAGTTTACAGAAAATTACCTTACATCTTTTCACTAGTTTTTTTTAACTCTGATATATACAGTTAATTTAGAAAATGTGGTACACTGCACATACCCTAAAAGTTACTACATATACAATTTTTATTCTGTTAAATATACTCATGCAGTTTTCTGTTATTATCATTATTCAGCTCCAGCTATCCTTTGACCTTTCAAAATTGAACCTGTCTTCATATTGAACATTTCTGGATTAGCCAATTAGCCAATTTTTGGCCGTAACTGTTTCACTTTATACTCCTGTAAATTTGACTGTATTATGTGTGTCCATTGGAATCATTGATATTGTCTGGTTTTGACTGAACTATTTCACTTAGTAGAATATCTTTAAACTTATTTATGTTTTTGCTTACATAAAAATTTCCTTCCAAAGAAATACAAATGGTAAATAAATATATGAAAAAATGTTGAACATCAGTGGTCATTTGAGAAATGCAAATTCAAAGAACACTGAGATTTCGTTTAGCCCCAGAAACAATGGCTATCATCAAGAAATCAACTAATAACAGCTGGTGGGGTTGTGGGGAAATGGAGACCTCCTGTAGTGGTGGGAGTATACGGTGGTACAACCACTGTGGAAATCAATGTGGAGAGTCCTTAACAAATTAGGAATAGAGGTCTCACTCAACGCAGTTATTTCCCTTCTGTGTACTTTTCTAGAAGAATTAAATCATCATTCCAGAGCAATATATGCACAAAATTTATAATAGCTAAATCTTGGAAAAACCCAAATGTTTATTAATCAAGGAATATATAAAGGCCATGTGGTGATTTTATACAATGGGGTACTGCTCAGCTGCATAAAAGCTTAAATTTGAGGATTTTATAGGTAAATGTGTGCAATTTGAGCCCACAGTCTTAAGTGAATAAATGAGACTCACATGTGTAAACATCATATTATCTCCCTAATGTAAGAAATTGGAAGAGTAAATTAGATACCAAATCTACAATAGATATTGTGAAAGAAATTACTCCAAAAGGAAGAACAAGTGACAACTGGAATAGGCAAAGTGGAAAGGAAAAAAAAATTATATGTATACACACACACACACAACACACACACACACACAAAACACGCACACACATACACACACATGACAGCTAAGATAGTCATAATACTAATTTCTTTTAGGACATTGAAAAGTACAGTTCATTCTTGTATTGTTTGATCAGTTTTTCATGCTTATATTTATCTTGCAATCTGAGCAAGTGCTTTGAAGATAACAACATATATTAACCAGTGATAATTTCCTATTATATTGTTATGAAATTCTATATCATTGTTTTTATTGTTTTTTTCTCTTTAAAATAAAAAAATTCCTTCCTTCTTTAGGCCAAATGTTCCTAAATGTTCCATTGCCTGCATATACAGCATCTTTTGTGCATCCATTCATTCATTTGTGAACATTTGAGCTGCACTGTGCATTGTGAAAATGCTGTTAATATGCTGATACCTCTTACTAAAAACCATTTTTCTTGTGTTCCTCTAGGTCATACAAGAACTCCTCTGAGACCTCATGATGTCTTGTTTAGTGGTTGGAATTAGCCCTGAGAAGCCCATAAGCTTCGTTGTTAACAAAGCAATCAGTCTTGTTATAGTTCATAAAATAACTACTACATTTAATTAACTCAGTGTTCCCACAGATTGTAAGGTAAACCACAATATTTTTCAGTATAAAATGAACTTATTTTGAAATGGTATCAATAGTAGTTCCATCCAGATGTCATAATTTATGAGATGTGTGTCCTGCACTTCTTAAGATGTCAAGGTGTTTTATCTTTTCTATTTTATTAATTTTGTATGTCATTTTTATTTATTTTCAAATAACAAAATGAAATTACAGTACCGTAACTTACTTGTCCCATTGAGAATGTATGTAGGTGACTCAGTTTGTGAATATTTTGTTTAGAGCTATGGATTTGTATTCTCTTAATTTTTGCAATGTTCTTGTCAGGTATTGGTATTAAGGAAGTTTTTGCCTAATACAATATGTTGGAAAATGTTCCCTCTATTTTGTTCCTGGTGTAGGCAGAAATGTACACTTTTGTTGCAATGATTTGGCAGAAGAGTTTTTAAATAAAGTTTTAAATATTATAGACTATTTCATAAGATATAAGTGTATTTATATTCACATGATCCATTTGGATATGTATTTTTTGTCAGTCTCATAAATGGTAGTTTTTGTGCATTGTTCAAATTATTGAAATTACTCAGTTTATTGCTATAGTTTGTTCATATGTTTTACTAGTGTATCAATGTCTGTAAGACTTTTAGTGTGTAATTCTTTAAACTGGTATTGAAAATTTGTTCTCCATCTCTTGCTCCTCTTTTTTTCTTCCTTTTTGCTTTCCTGGTTCTGGGGATTAATCCCAGGCTATTCATGCGAGGGAAGGACTCTACTACTGTGCTATGCTGTGTGCCTACTCTTATTCTTTCTCTCATTTTGACAAAGGTTTATCAATTCCTAAAGTTTTCAAAGAACTAACTTTTGGCCATGTGGCATCTATCTATCATTATATTGTAATTATTATTTTACTCTGTTCCTTGGGCATTATTTTTATGTTTCCTTCATCTCTTCTCTTTCTCTTTTTGACTTTTGTCTTTTTTCTTTTTGTCATTTTGAGACAATATCTTGCTACCCCAGGCTGGCCTTGAATTTACTTTGCAGCTCAGGCTGGCCTCCAATTCAAAGCTATCTGCTTGCCTCAGCCTCCCTAGTGCTGGGATAACAGATGAGGGCCACAATCCTGACTTATATTTCTGATTAATGTAGATTCTTAAGAAACTTACTTTTAGCTATTACTTTCCTGTAGGTGGTCTTATGATTTAAAAAGTTCATTAAACATGGTGTTAGTGCATATCCAAAAGTTGTGTTTGCTGCATTATCTTTGTTTTTATATTTTCTAGTGTCCATTTTTTAGCATGTTTGGTATCCAGAATTTGCACTTCAGAATTTCCGTACATGAGGAATTTTCTGGTTATATTTTAATTACTGATTTTTATCATAATTTCATTTTTTAAGAGAAAATATTTCATTGTGTTCAGCTTTTTGAAGTTTATTTTTATTATTTTATGGTTAAATATATTAGTTTTAAAATGAATCTTTCACATTAATTTAAAAAAAGTATATGTTTCTCTTTGTAAAATTCTGAATTTTAAGTATGTCATGAGGTCATGTTGCTTAAATATTATAGTTAGTGATTTCTTTGTATTTACAGATGCATATTAAACACTATCAAAACTGAGCACTGTAAACTGTCTCCTGTTTTTGCACTATCTTTTATTTCTGACTTAGATATATCCTATTCCATACAGAAATGTTTAGAAATATTCCATCTTCCTCATGCTACATACCCTCCTTTATCTATAATGATGTTTCCTTGCTTTTAAATTGACTGCTGGAAATTAAAATAGCCATCCCAGGTTCCTTGGGGTGACGGTATTCCCAGTGTATCTTTTCCCATGTAATAGCTTACTTATGAACATAATATAGATACATGAGTTTCTACTCAATCTAATAATCTTCATATTTTATTTAGCTATTTAGTGAATCAATGATGTGTTTGTGTTTTTTTTTTAGTTTTAAGGGAATAACACCAAATGAGACAAACCAAATAGAGTCAATCAAAACAAAAGGATTAACGTAGTATGTGATTTAAAAACAAAATATAAAGAAATCACTAATGGCTACCATAATGCCTCTTGCTGTCTTCAAAAGAATTGCCTCTATCATCAGGCATTATAAAATTGAACAAAATAATATCTAACAAAACCAATAAATACAAAACATTGGAGACATTATAGGACTTCAAATGAAGATAATAGTCCAACCAGAATGGGTATTGTATCTTATTGTCTTCAAAGTAGTTGCCTAAGCCATCAGACTTGATACTGTGAAACTAAACATAATAGAAGATAATCAGTCAAAACAAAATAGTGACAGAAGTACAGGGCTTCATATCAATCTAATAGGAAATCAAGAATGATTACCATAATATATCCTGATATCTTTGGAATAGTTGTCATCAAATCTAATACAAGTAGACAAACTGAAACAGAATAAAACCAAACTAAACAGAACAGTGAAAACAATATGGGTTTCAAATTATGATAATAGATTAACAATGGGTACTGCCTTCCCTCCTTGAAAATCTTGAAGTAGAGGAATCCAGGTGTTTGTCCCATCCCCCTACACTGCCTGGGGACAGACAATGTAGGAAGTGCCTGGGGTCTCACAAACCAGAGTGGGTATCTTATTGAATCTTGTCATCTTCAGAGTAGTTGCCTCTACTCTCAGACTTGACACTACCAAGCATACCAGATTCAAATAAATTCAGTCAAGACAAAACAGTGATATAGCCAATCTTTTCTGCCTCATCCCTGCTATGCAATTTTTCTGTCATTGTTGTTTACTTTTCTCTTTCATTCCACTGTCTGCCCTTTTCACTGAGACCTTTCTGCCATTATTCCTGGAATCCTGGTGATTTTCTTCTCTCTCTCTAGAATGTCCTTCTATGTTCTTTGCAGGGCTGGATTGGTGGTCATGAACTTCCCCAGTTCCTCTTTGTTGTGGAAAATCTTGTCTCTCTCCATTAATTTTGAGAGACATTTTTGCAGGGTAAATCAATCTGGGTTGGAGATTATTTTCTTTCAGAGCTTGGAATATTTCACTCCAAGGTCTTCTTGATTTGATAGTTTGCATCGAGAAGTCTGTTGTGATTTTGATGAGTTTTCCTTTATAAGCAATCTGTTTCTTTTCTCTCACTGCTGTTAATATTCTGTTCTTGTGATGGATTTCTGGAATCCTGATTATTATATGTCTGGGTGAAGATCTGTTTTGGTTGTAGCTGGCTGGAGTTTTGTATGCCTCATATATTTGAACATCACTTCTGTTTCCTATGCTTGTGAAGTTTTCTTTAATTATTTCTGTGAATAGTCTTTTTATTTCATTTGTATTTGTCCCTGATTCTTTGATCACATTTTTTATTCTTAAGTTATAAATCCTCTTGTCATCTTCTAGCCTTTGTATCATTACTTCCTGGTTCCTAGTTATTTTTAAGATATCCTTCTTTTCATGATCATACATTGAAAATCTTTTTGCAAGTTTTGAAACTCTGTCTTTAGTTTCTGTCAAGAAGTTTTGCCAGCTTTCAATGGAGTTTTTAATTTCCTGATATTCTCTTTGGATCTGTTTCATGTATTCTAGATTTTGTTTATATTCTTTATCAAAGGCTTTCTCCTTTCTCTGGGTTCCTCCTTTCTTCCATTTGAGTCTTCTTGAGGAGTCCTCAGCATTTCTTTTCTTAATCTTCTTATATCTAGCCTCACCTGAGTTAGAATTTGATATTTAAATTCATCAATGAGGTCTCAGAAGTATTTCTTTATTTCCTTTGAGTCCATGTCTGATATTGCATGTTTGCTGCCCTCAATATTCTCTGTATTTACCTCTCTTGGGCTTATTTTCCCTGGGTCAGCAGTTGGAGGCTTTTTGTTGTTTCTTTATCTTGTTATGTTTCTGGTTTCTTTCAGACAGGTGAATGGTGGAGGTCTTAGGACCTTTTTGTATTGCTTACAGTTTTTCTGATGTGTACTGGCTAGGGGATTGCTGCCCTCTCCAGTTTGCTGTTGATCTGTGAGGTGCATGCAAGGGCAATGTGGGCTGGCCCCTCCCCTCTAATTCAGTCAATCAGTGTCTTCAGTGCATTAGTCTGTGCCCTTTGTATGTCACAGGTTTGGGACAGCCTTGTCCCTGGCTATTGTGTCCAGACCAGGGGCCTGGCTTGGCCAAGCAGATTCTACCAATCTACTTGGGGCCAGGAGCCACTGACTGATGCCACTTCAGTTGTGGATTCAAGCCTCTCCTGTCCAACTCCAATATGTCATCTAGCTGGTCACCCCGCTGTGGGGAACCCAATTCTCAGCACTCACCAAAGTCCATGCAGTTTGCTTCACTGGTTCCACTCCTTGTTGTAGCACCTCCTCCCACCAAGGGCCTTGGGCTTACTAATCCCTGCTCTCAGCAAGGCTGTGACCTCAGCTCAATTGTGAGTTGCCTAACTCTAAGATGTGCCTAGTACAGAGATGGGAGCATGCCCAGCTCCAGCCCTCCTTCTGCACTTCTTTTCTTTCTTTTTCTTTTTCCTGAGTTTCTTCCTGGGTCATGAGAATTCCTCTCCTTTCATCTGGTCTTCTCCATGGTATTAAGTTCTAGCATCTGAGTTGTTTTTCTCAGAGAGGCTCTCTATCATGCTACCTATCAACCCACCATCTTTTATGTCTAGAATTTATTTTCTTTTAGGACTTGGAATACTTCACTCTAAGCTCTTCTTGATTTGATGATTTGTGTTGAGAAGTCTGTCATGATCTTATGGGTTTCCCTTTACAGGTGATCTGTTTCATTTCTCTGACAGCTTTTAATATTCTGTTCTTGTGCTGCATTTCTGGGATCTTGATTATTATATGTATGGGTTTAGATCTATTTTAGTTACAGTTGGGTGCAGTTCTGTAAGCCTGACTTATCTGAGTATCATTTCCTTTTCTTATGCTTGGGAAGTTTTCCTTAATTATTTATGTAAATAGCTTTTGTATTTTATTTGTGTTTACCCCTGCTTCTTCACTCATATTTTTTATTCTTAAGTCATCAATCCTCTTCTCATCTTCTAAGCCTTTGTATTGTTATTTCCAGGTTCCTTGTCATTTTAAAGAGATCATTCCTTTCATGATCACAAGCTGCAAACCTTGTTCAAGGTTTGATAGTCTTTCTTTAATTTTTTTCAAGCAGTTTTGCCAGCTTTCCATGGAGTTTTTAATTTCCTGGTTATGTCTTTGAATCTGTTTCATGTAGTCTTAATTTCTAAAATATTCTTCATTGAAGGTTTTCTTCCTTTTTCTTCCTTTTTCTATGATTCTTTATTCTTCCATCTGTGTCTTCTTTAGTGGTACTTAGCATTTATTTTATTACTTTTCTTATATCTTTCTTTACATAACATTTCTTTTTAAAATTCTTTTATAGTTTCATGAGCATGTTTTGTCATGTAAGTTGCTGTTGCTTCAGAAACTGCAGGTGTGGGCCAGAGACTGCCTTTTGTTTCTTCCTCTTGTCATTTTCCTGGTTTCTTCTAGACAAGTGAGTAGGGGGTCTCTGGCAATTCCCATATTGGTTATAATTACTCTGAAGTGTGTTGGCTAGGGATTTGTGTTGTTTGCTGCTTTCTCCAATCTGCTGGTGACTAATGGAATATGAGCAGGGTCAGGGCAGGCTGGCTTCTCCCTTCTAAGCTGGTTAATTACAGGGAGTCTTTGCCACTGTAATACTGTAGGGCCTTGGATGACTTCAGGTCGCTGGGTGCAGACTCACAGTCTCCACTAACTTCAGAGATGTTGTAATACAGTAGTGTATGCCATGTGGGTGGTGTCATTTATGGGTAGCTCTAGGGAAACCTCAGCCTTGGGTGTTGGACAATGCACAGTGTTGGGACTCATTTTAAACAGTTTTCACCAATCTGCTCTGTGCTAGGAGTGGCTGAGTGAAGCTGGCCTCAGTTCTGGTTCTGGTCTTATCCTGCCTGACTCCATAATGGCACCCGGCCAATTGCTCACTCTCATGGGAGGACTGAGTCTCCCACACTCACCACTCATCAGTGTGATCTGCTGCTCCCCTCTGCCACCATGTCTCCCTGTTGAGTCCTTCAGGCTTAGCAGCTGCCTGCTTCACTCTGACTATGTGTCTCCAGATTCTATTAGTGTTTCTTACACAGTGGGACCAGCTCTGGTGAAAGCACCTCAGGTACCACCTTCTGTTTATATTTTTCTTTCTTTTTTATTATTCACTCTATGGCCTTTAATTCTCTCTTTAGTTTCTTTCTTGGTTGTGGGGACCCATTTTTTCCCTTCTGGTCTTCTGCAGAATGCTATATGCCAGCATCTGGCTTGTTTCTCTCAGAGAGGCTATTTACCCTGCTGCTTACTGTTCAGCTATCTTCCCAGACTGTTTATTATGCATTTTGGTTCTTATTAGTCTTTTGAATTTTTTTACAATATGCAGACAATATGATATTTACACATGTGAGTATGATTTATTCCACCTATAAGTATGGTGTCAAGTTGCATTCATTTACCGATAAAAGTCTCAAGTTTATCCTTTTTTATAGTTGGATAGTACTCCATTATATAAAAATACCACATCTGTTTCTTTCAATGTTTCTAATCAATCTTCAGAGGCTTTAATGGATGATAGCTCAATATAGAGGCATAAGGCCCTGTGTGTATCCAGAACAAGGAAATGTAACATTGGTTTTCTCTTTTATGTATATACAGCTTCCAAACCTATGGAATAAGTGGAAATATATTAAAGTCCACATTGCTTGTCTCATTTTGCAGATGTCTTTGGTAAATTTTGTCTAATCTGTATTTTGCCTCATTGATTATTGCAGCCTGTGTAATGATAATCCCTAAACTCTGGGAAGATGCACCCAGGTGACCACTCACAACTGGACAACATCTCTTAGGTTAGTGGAGACTATGAGGCTGCACCTATGGACCTGCCCACTCCAAGGAACACTCAAGGAATCTAACACAGGCTGGGAAGCTATGCCCAGCCAACTATCCACACCTAGGAACCATCTCTGAGCTCCACAGGGACTGGGAGTCTCTGCCCAGTGACTTGCAGTCAGCTGGGAACCCTCAGTGAGGCATGCTAAGACTGAGAGTCTGTGCCCAGTGACACATCCAAAATGAGGAACCATCTCTGAGACCCACATGGACTCAAAATCTGCATGTAACAGGCTGCAGTAATCTGGGAATCCATGGTAAGGATCATGGGGACAAAGTGTCTGCACTCAGTGGCCCTGAACCAACAAGCATCCTCAGTGAGAACTGCTACTGGACATACCAGGAGAATGGGAAGCAACAAGAAATTGGCATCCAGCTGATTTGGAGGAATACAGGGAAATGACAAGAAGAAAGAACATAACAGTCTCAAAATTCCAGCTTATCTAGATCAAGTTCAGGGGATATTGACATGGATGAATTTGGGAATTATTCACTGAAATTTTTGAAATGATAGCAAGGGAAATAAAGAAACAACTCCAGGAAGCTGTAAAAGAAATCAAATAAAAATAATCCCTCAGATAAAAACAGAAATGATAAACACAATGAAAGAATTGGTGAATACATCCAAAGGAAACATAAATAAAAAATAAAGAGAAGCATAGGATACAAATGGAAACCTAGAATGAACAATATAAGAATCAATTGGAATACACAAAATCAATTCAAAGAGATAACCAGAAATTCAAAAATTACATTGAAAACTGGCAAAACTGCGTCAATGAAACTGAAGATGGACTCTCATACCTGAAAGACATTGATTGTAACCAAAGATCAGGAAAGGAAGGAGCTCTTAAATATAATGAGTAACCTAGAAACAATAATTCAATAGCTGCAAGATGATTCAAAGAGAAATAATGTAAGGTTGATAGGTTTGATTGAAAAAGGAGACAACACAAATGACAAAAAAGATGATTTGAAGATGTAATAGCATAAAATTTCCCTAACATTGGAAAAGAAATTGTCATTCAGGTGTCATTCACCAATTAATCATGACCAAAATAAATCTATACTGAGACATTAATCATCACGATCCCAGAAATTCAGCATAAGAACAGAATATTAAAGCTGCTAGAGAAAAGAAACAGATAAAAGAAAACCTATCACAACTATGGCAGACTTCTCAATGCAAATCATGAAGTCAAGGAAAGCTCGGAGTGAAGTATTTCAAGTCCTAAAAGAAAACAACTTCCAACCCGGATTGATGTTCCTACAAAATTATGTTTCAAAATCAGTGGAGAAATAAAATTCTTTCATGACAAATAACAGCTGAACAACTTCATAACAATCCAACCAACACTACAAAAAGTTATAACAGATATTCTAGAAAGACAGATAAATGAGTACAATTCCAAGAATGACACCAAAAAGAAGAAGCAATCAACTAGCAGAACATTCAGCTAAACAGATGGTTCAAAGGAGAGACTGAACAACAGAAAGATAGCATGACAAAGATAAGCCAATACATATCAGTTGTAATCATTAACAGAAATAGCCTCAATTTGCCAATCAAATATAAATGGCTGAGTGGATTAAGAAACAAAATCCGAGTCCTGGGCCTTGAGTTCCCATGTGCAGGTTGAATTCTAGTGCATGGGGAAACTTGAAACTTTGCTCCCAGTCAGTAAGACCATGCCCTGCATCTGAAATCACCAGCTGGCCTAACTGGGCCATACCCAGCTAACTCCAAGCAGAAAGCAGGGCCTGGAATTTAGTTCCAGGCCCTGACTGTGGATTAGGGTGTGAATCCCAGCACACCAGGAAAACATAGTACTTTGCTCCCAGACAGTAAGACCACACCCTGTTTCCAAAATCACCCTGAGATGCACAACAGGTACCCATGGGCCTAGCTAGATGATACTCAGTGAATTCTAAGTAGCAAGCATGGCTCAAAACCCAGTCCCTGGCCCTGAACAGGCACTTGGGTTGAATAGCAGTGCATGGGAAGCCTTAGAACTTTGCTCCCAGGCATTAAGACCACATCCTATGTCTGAAATCACCAGAGGACACATGGAGTCCCTGTGGGCCCAACTGGCCCATACCCAGTGAGCTCCCAGTGGCAAGAAGTTGCCAGCAGTCTGTCCTGGGGGCCAAAAATGGGCCAGGTGATTCCCAGTGCACCAAGGAACCTCTGAAACATCACTCAAAACTCAGAAACAGGTGTGACTCCAGCTAGCTCTGAGAAATGCCACACCATGCTGGAATCTTCGCCCATGCCACCATGACTTCCTGCATGACTCCCGTTGGCCCTTGGGAATGTGTGCTGCCTTCAAACCTTGACCGGCACAGCTGCCCACTTCCTGCATGACTACAGTCTGCACTGAGGAAAGCCATGCTTCCCTGGGACTTTGGCCTGCACCCAGTGGACACCCAGGCCCAGGATATCTGCTGACCCCTTGGGGACACTCCTTACCTCCTGGACTTAATATTGCTGCTTGTCTTCAGCTTCCAGCCTTTCTCCCAGAACCTTGGACTACAGAAGATTAAATGTTCTAACTTGAAGGGAGATTCAGTAACAGACTCGCCCAAACAGAAGACCTCAGCAGGCTCCATTCAGTGTGATAGATATGCCCTTAAGATAGAGGTATACAGTGGGTAAATAAGGCCAGTAGTAAAGCTCCCTCCCACTAACTGTAAGAACTTAGTCAGTCTGACAAGAGTAGGGTGACTCCTTCATGCACACAGAAAACATCAGGTAGGGTGAGGAGTGTGCCAAGAAGGACTCCCCCAACTTGAAGAAAATTGAAAGGCCTTATGAGACATGTAGGAACACAATAGGGACATAGTAGGGCCTCAACTGACACAAGCACTATGGACAGGGTGATTTGGTGACCTGGAATAACCTGAAGATAAAGTAATAGTAGGAACTAAAAGTTGACCTACATCAATACAACTAGGCTTGTCAACCAGGAAGAATGTAGGACTCATCCAATAGCCCATGGAGTAGAAAGTCAGGTAACTGGTCCACCTATTCATAGTGGGACCCAGCAATTGGACAAATATCAACCTTACATTAGGACCCCAAGATACACACTACCAACAGTTGACACTAGTGGGATTGAAGGACCAAATATTAACTCAGAAGGGGAAAATGGCAAAAGGGAAAAGCAAAATGCAATCTCAAACATCTAGTCCACCAGGAGCAAGTACTGGAGACATTGAAATAGAGGACTTCAAAAGCAACACACCTGAAATAGCTGAAAAGATAGTGAGTGAAATAAAAAAAAAACAACTGCATGAGGCTATAGAGAAAATAAAATTAGAAGTCCTCTCTCATGTAAAGATAGAAATAACAACCTTAGTAAAAGAGTTGCTGAGCATGGCTAAAGAAGAAATAAGGAAAAAAGTACAGGAATCTGATATGCAGATAAGTGAGGCATATAGAATGCTAAACAGTCACAACCAACATAAATCTACACTCAGATATATAACCTACTATCTGCATATCAGATTCTTTCCCCATGTTTGGGAAATTTTCTTCTATTACTTCTGTGAATATTTTGGCTACATTATTTGGTTTGACTCCTGCCTCTTCACTGATGCCTATTAATCTTATATTGTTGCTCTTGGCATCATCTTGAAGCTGTTGGATTGCCACTTCATGCTGCTTTGTTATTTTTAAAAGTTCTATCCTTTCATGATCACTAATTGCGATCCTGTCCTCAAGGTCTGAAATCCTATCCTCAGCTTCATTTAAGCAGTTTTGCAAGCTTTAAATAGAATTTCTTGTTTCTTGGATGTCTCTTTCAGTTTGTTTCATGAATTCTGCATGTTTTCTATATCGCTGATTCAAGGTTTCAATCATTACATGGTCGAGTACTTCTAATTTGATTTCTTCTATAGCCTTATGGAGTTGTTTTTTATTTTGCTCGCTATCTTTTCAGAGGTTCCTGGTGTGTTACTTTTGGGGTTTTCTATTTCTATATCTTCTGCACTTGCTTTGGGTGGACTAGATGTTTGAGACTCCATTTTGCTTTTTCATTTTGTCATTTTCACTCTGCCTGGTGTTTTCTGTGTGTAGGAGGTGTTCACCCACACTCTTTTCAGACTCACCAAGGTCTTACAGTTAGTTGGAAGGGGCTTTATTACTGGACCTATTTACCCACTCTACACCTCTATTTTAGGGGCATACTCATCACACTGGCACAGTTAATCCACTGTAGTCCAAGGTTTGCCAACTGGGAACTATATTCCAAGTATTTTCCATGTGCTGGGATTCTGCCAGAGGCTGAAATCTGGGTCCTGCTGGCTGCTTGGCAGAAGCTGTGTGTGGCCTGGTTGTGCCCTATTCCCTGTGTGTGGCCCTGGGTGGTCTCAGACACAGTGTGTGGTCTTATGTCCTGGGATCAGGCTCAAAGTCCCTCTCCATGCACTGGGATTCTGCCAGAGCATGTGGTGAGGGCCCAAACTTGGAATCTGGGTCCCACTGGCTGCTTGGCTGTCACTGGGCATGGTCCAGTTAGGTCCCTCTCCCTGTATGCGGGCCAGGTGGGCTGGGACAGAGCGGGTGGTCTTACCACCTGGCAGCAGGTTCAAAGTCCCTTTTGGTGCAGTGGGATTCCATGGGAGCATGCAGTGAGGGCCCAAAGCTGGAATCTGGGTCCCCCTGGCTGCTTGGTGGTCCCTGGGCATGGCCCAGTTAGGCCCCATCTCTGTGGCCAGGGTTGTCTGGGACACAGCAGGTGGTCTTACTGCCTGGGAGCAAGATCAAAGTGCTGTTTTTTTCTTTAAATAAAAAGAAACAAAATCCAAAGATATACTGCATACAAGAGACATATTTAAATCAAAAGGGAATTCATAAACTGAAAATTGAAGGATAGAAAACAGTACTCCATGTGACAGGAACCCAGAATAAAGCAGGGGTAGTTATTCTGTTTGAAGATAATGTGAATTTAAAACCAAAAATGATCAAAATAGGCACAGAAAGTCATGAAATACTGGTTAGGGCAAAACTTCAAGACTAAGAGGTCATAAAATATATGCACAAATAATGGGAGGACTCAATAATATACAACAAATATAAATAGACATGAAAATCAAATAACTGATAATACAACCATAACAGGAGGCCTTAATACTCCACTGTCACAAGAAAATGCAACAACTAAGTAAAAGATCAACAAAAAAATAATAAAACTGAATCAAATTGATGAAAAAATGGACTTAGGAGATGTGTACAAAGTATTCCATCAAACACCAGAATATATTTTTTTCTCAACTGCATAAAGGTCACTCTCTAAAACAGACCATAAACTAGCCCATACAACATGCTTAAGAAATTCAAAAGAATCAAAATTGTCCCAGGCATATTCCCTGGTAATAGAGTCATGAAATTGGAAATTAATGATAAAAAAGTCACTAAAATTTCACAAACAAATGGAAACTAGACAGTGCCCTCTTGAATAATCAGAGGGTCACCGAGGAAAATAAGAACAAATTAAACAATATCTACAAACAAATTAAAATGTAAATACAATTTACAGGAACCTGTGGTATGCAGTGAAAGCATTTCTCAGAGGGAAATTTATTGCAGTGAATTCTCACATCAGGAAAACAGAATGAATGCAAATAAGCCTAATCCTGCACCTCCAACATCTAGAAAAAGAGCAAGTCAAGGATAAAGCCCAAAGCAGGGTGGAAATTATGGAGAACAGAGCAGAAATTAATGCAGTTGATACTAAGAACACAATGCAAAGATTAATGAATTGAAGAGTTGGTTCTTTGAAAGAATGAATAAAGTTGATAAACTCCAGGCTAATGTTATAAAAAAAGGAAAGAAAAACTCAAATTCATGCAATAAGAAATGAAAGGGTGAAATCACTACAGAACCTGCACAAATACAGAAGATCATCAATACCTATTTTGAAAACCTTTAATCTAATAGGTTCAATAACACAGAAGAAATGAACAGATTCCTAGCAACATATGAACTGCCAAAGCTGAATCAAGAAATGTGAAGCTGCTGAATAACTCAATTTCAGTTAATTAAATTGAAATTATAAGTAGAACCTTACCAATAAAGAAAAGTCCAGGTCCCAATGCATTCATTGCTGAATTCAACAAGAAATTTTAAGGAAGACTTAAAAGCCATCAATCTTCAAACTCTTCAATCAAATTGAAAGGTAAGTAACACTCCATAACTCATTCCTTGAAGCAAGTATTTCCCTAATACCAAAACTAGAAAAAGACCCAAACAACAACAAAAACAACAACAAAATAGCCCAGAGCCCATATCTATAATGAACATAGATGCAAATATCCTGAATAAAATACTGACAAAGATAA
The DNA here is from genome assembly GCA_004027455.1 of Hydrochoerus hydrochaeris. Lineage (NCBI taxonomy): Eukaryota > Metazoa > Chordata > Mammalia > Rodentia > Hydrochaeridae > Hydrochoerus > Hydrochoerus hydrochaeris. Next base: position 63,542 of record PVLA01007832.1, read on the forward strand.
TGCAGTGAATCATCAAGAAGATTATACACCCTGACAAACTGAGTTTCATTGCAGAAATTCAGGGATGGTTCAACATATGCAAATCAATAATTGTGACACACCATATCAAAAGAGGCACTGGCAAGAATCACATGATCATCTCAATAGATTCAGAAAAGCTTCTGATAAAGTCCAACACTCATTCATAATACAAACTCTACAGAATGTTGGGATTGATGGTCTTTTACTCAATCTGATAAAAGTCATATATAATAAACTAATAGCCAACATCTTACTAAATGGACAAAAACTAAAAGCTTTCAACCTATAATATGAAGCAAAACAAAGATATCCACTATCACTGTTCCTTCAATATATTTTGGGAAACACTGACCAGAGCAATTAGACAAGAGATAGAAATAGAAGGAATAAGTTTAGGAAAGGAAGAAGTTAAATTATCATTATTTGCAGATGACATGATACTCTATATAGAAGACCCCCAAAACTCCCCTGAAAGACCTCTAGATGTAATAATCAAATTCTGTAATGTAGCTGGATACAAAGTCAACACTCAAAAATCAGTAGTATTCCTATACACAAAGAACAAACTCATTGAGAGATAAATAAGTGAAACTGCACCTTCACTATAGCATACAATAAATGAAATATTTAGGAAACAATCTAACAAAAGAACTGTAAGATCTACACATTTAAATTTAGAGTACTCTGAAAAAAGAAATCAAAGGAAGTTTCAGAAAATCGGTATACATTCCTTGATCATGGATAGGAAGGACACATTGTGAAAGTCATCAATCTCCCAAATTTGTTATACAGGTTTAATGCAATTCCAATCAAAATACCATTAGTATACCTCACAGATCTAGAGAAATCATTCTTAAAATTCATCTGAAACCATAAGAGACCGAAAATAGCAAAGGCAATTCTGAGCCAAAAAGGCAAGGCAGAAGGTATCACAATCCCCAATTTGAAATTATACTTCAAAACTACTGGAATAAAATCAGCATAATACTGGCAAAAAATAGACCCAAAGATCAGTCAAATAGATTAGAAGGTATGTCCACAACTACAAATACTCTCAGCTATCTTATTCTTGACAAAGGGGCCAAACATGAAAAAAAGATAGCCTCTTTAATAAGTACTGCTGGAAACACTGGATATAGGAATAGAGAGTTCTTGAACAAAAATCAAACTGCACGGGAAATAGTTTCCCAAATCAGAAACTGGGAGCTCATCTTATTAAAATGTTTTTGCATGTCAAAAGAAATGTCCAATATAGTGAAAAAAAACCCTTGAATTGGAAAAAATCTTAGCAAATCTCCCTCACATAAAGAATTTCTATCTAGAACATACAAAGAATTAAAAAAATTAAGCCTCCCAAATTTAATGATTTAAACCAAAAATGGGCATCTGAGATGAATACACACTTTTCAGATCAAAAAATACAAATGGAAAATAAATATATGAAAAGATGTTCAGCATTATTTATTCTTAGAGAAAAATAAGTTAAAACAATGCTAAGATTCCATCTCACTTCAGCAAGAAATGGTCATGATCAAGAAACCAACCAATAACAGATGCTGGAGGGGCTGTGGGGAAAAAGGACTCTTCTGCACCCTTCTCCACTCCACTGTAGGCTGGTGCAGCCACTGGGGAAATCAGTGTGGAGGTTCCTCAAAAAGCTAGGATTAGAGGTCCCATTCGACCCAGCTATCCAGTCTCTAGGTATTTTCACAGAAGAATTGCAAACATCATACCACAGTGATTTATGTGCACCCACATTTACAGCAGCACAATTTGTAACAGATAAATCTTGGAGACAACCCAAATGTCCAACAACGGAGCAACTGATAAAAAGATATGGTATTTTGTACAATGATATACTACTTGCCTATAAAGAAGGACCACACTGAGTCTCATAAGTTAAATAAATCAGACTCACATGTGTAAATTCAATATTGTCTCCCTAATGTGAGAAACTCAAAGAGTAAATAAGATCCAAAATCTACAATAGATATTGTGACAGGGTAAGAAACTGCTCAAAGGGGAATAATAACTGGAATGGGGCTAGGATAAAATAATGAATGGAAAAGGAAAAGGCTATAAATTTGTTTTTATATACATAAAATATATAGGATGATTATGTTTTTGGAAAAGAACAGCTAATACTTATACAACTAGGTCAATTTGCATGTTATATCTGGTAATTTTTTTTTTTTTACTTTTTTAAAATTTTATTTAAAGAGAAGAAAAAAAAAGGTAGCAACAATACAGAATTCTAAAAGAAAGAAAGAAAAAGGAGAATGAGAAAAAGCCCCACTAAGAAATCAGTGATTTATAAATTATATACTGTAGTTGTTCAAGTTACAAAGTTAAAGGGTACATAGTAAATATTCAAACAGCCAGACTACATACAGTTTTGCTCAAAGATCCAATAAAGATTCAGCAATATGGTCATCTATTTTACACACTCAAACATACATGCAGTTATATCCCTTAGAACACTTTCTTTTCCTCTCTTTTTTACAATAGCAATTGCACATTTTTGTTTTATTACACATGTAGTTCTTATTTACTTTTTACACTAGAGACACAATATGATATTTATAAATATGATTCTTATTTATTTCACTAATTAGGATAGCCTCAAGATGTCTCCATTTGCCTATGAAGGCCTCAAGATCATCCTTTTTTATAGCTGAGTAATATTCCATTGTATAAAAATGCAACAGCTTTTTCATCCACTCTGCAGTTGATGGGCATCTTGGTGGTTTCCAGAATTTAGCTATCACAAATTGTGCAGCTCTGAACATGGGTGCACATATATCACTGTGATAGGAACATTTCAGTTTTTTTTGGGAAAATACACAGGAGGGGGATAGCTGGATTGATTGTGGCTTCCAATCCTAGTCTTCTGAGAATTCTTCATATGGATTTCCATAATGGTTGCACCAGTCTACATTCCCACCAACAGTGGAGCAGTGTTCCTTTTTCCCCACAGCCTCGCCAACATTTGTTATCAGTTGATTTCTTGATGGCAGCTATTCTTTCCGGAGTAAGGTGGGATCTCAAAGCTGTTTTAATTTGCATTTCTTGAATGACCAGTGATGGCAAACATTTCTTCATGTATTTATTTGCCATTTGTATATCTTTCTCTGAGAACTGTGTGTTCATCTCAGATGCCCACTTTTGGAGAGGGTCTTTGAATTTGGGGGCTTGATGTTTCTCAATGCTTTATATATTCTGGACACAAGTCCTTTGTCTGAGGAGTTGCTGGTTAAAACTTTTTCCCACTCTGATGGTTTTCTTTTCACTCTGTTGGTGATTTCCTTTGAAGTGCAGAAACTTTTCAATAATGTGAGATCCCAATTGTTGATTCTTTGAATTGTTTCCCGTGCAGTTAGTGTTTGGTTCATGAATTCTCTGCCTACCCCATGTCTCCAAGACTTCTACCTACCTTGTCTTCCAGTAGATTTAGTGTTTCTGTTTTAATATTGAGGTCTTTGATCCATTTAGACTTTAGTTTGGTGCATGGTAATATGCATGGATCTAGCTTCAGTCTTTGGCATGTAGAGAGCCAATTTTTCCAACACCACTTATTAAAGAGACTATCCTTCTTCCAGTGGACATATTTAGCCCCTTTGTCAAATATCAGGTGGTTGAATGTCTTTGTAGTTGTGCTTGCATCTTCTAATCTGTTCCATTGATCCTCAGGTCTATTTCTTTGCCAGTTCCAAGCTGATTTGATCACTGTGGCTTTATAGTACTGTTTCCAGTCAGGAATTGAGATGCCTCCTGCCTTGCTTTTGTTGCCTAGAATTGCCTTTGCTATTCTAGGTTTCTTCTGTTTCCAAATGAATTTTAGTAGTGTTTGATCTAGATCTGTGAGGTATGTCAATGGTATTTTGATTGGGATTGTGTTAAATCTGTGCAACAGTTTTGGGAGTATAGCCATTTTCACAATGTTCTTCCTAACCAAGAGCAAGGAATGTCCTTCCATTTTCTAATATCCTCTTCAATCTCCTTTTTCAGCATAGTATAATTTTCAGCATATGGGTGTTTTGCATTTTTAGTTAGGTTGATTCCTAAGTATTTCATTTTTTTAGATGTTATTGTAAAGGGAGATATTTCCATAATTTCTCTCTCAGTGAGATTTTTGTTTGTGTACAGGAATGCTATTGATTTTTGAGCATTGACTTTGTATCCAGCTACACTACTGAACTTGTTTATTACTTCTAGCAGTCTTTTAATGGCATTTTTTGGGTCTTCTATATAGAGTATCAAGTCATCTGCAAATAGTGATAATTTAACTTCTTCCTTTCCTATCTTTACTCCTTTTATTTCTCTCTCTTGTCTGATTGCCCTGGCTAGTGTTTCCAGAACTATGTTGAAAAGGAGTGGTGAGAGAGGACATCCTTGTCTTATTCCTGATTTTAAAGTGAAAGATTTCTTCAGTTTTTGTCCCTTTAGTATAATGTTGGCTGTTGGTTTGTCATAGATGGCCTTTATAAGGTCAAGGTAGAAGCCTTGTATTCCGAGTTTCTGAAGGGTTTCTATCATGAATATGTGTTGGACTTTGTTGAAAGCTGTTTCTGCATCTATTGAGATGACCATGTGGTTTTTGTTTTTGGCTCTGTTGATGTGGTGTATTACCTTTATTGATTTGTGTATGTTAGACCATCCCTGCATTCCTGGAAGGAACCCCACTTGGTCATGATGTATAATCTTCTTGATGATTTGCTGCATTCTATTTGCCAGTATTTTGTTGAGAATCTTTGCATCAATGTTCATTAATGAGATTGGCCAATAGTTTTCTTTTTTGGTTGGATCTTTCTCTGGTTTTGGTATCAGAGTAATACTTGCCTCAAAGAATGATTTAGGGAGGATTGCTTTTTTTTCAATTTCACTAAAGAGTTTAAGGAGTACTGGCATCAAATCTTCTCTAAATTTCTTGTTGAATTCATCTGTGAATCCATTAGGACCTGGACTTATCTTTGTTGGTAAGTTTTTAATTATTTGTATTTGTATTTTTCTTTCCTTGTAGATATTGTTTAATTTCTTCTTTATTTTCCTCTGTGACTCCCTGATTGGTCAAAAGTGTATTATTTAATGTTTGTGTGGTTTTTGCAGTTTCTTTCATGATTAATTTCTGGTTTCATGGTGCTATGATCCAATAACATGCATGGGATAATTTCACTTCTGAATTTACTTAAATATGTTCAGTGGGCTAGTATATGGACTATTTTAGAGAATGTCAAATGTACTGCTGAGAAGAATGTATATTCGATGTTGTTGGATGGAGCACTCTGTATACATCTATCAAATCCATTTGTTCACAGATGTGATTCAGTTCTGTTATTTCTTTGTTGATTTTCTGTCTTGTTGATCTATCCCTTTGTGTCAATGTTGTGTTAAGGTCTCCTGTTATACTTGTGTTATTGCCTATTTGATTTTTCATTTCTGTTAATACTTGCTTTGTATAGTTGTGTGCTCTGGAATTTGGTGCATATATGTTTAAGATTGTAATCTCTTTCTCTTGCAGTTTTTCCCTGACTAGTATGTAATGACCTTCTTTATCTCTTTGGACCATTCTTGGTTTGAAGTTCACATGGTCTGCAAACAGAATAGCTACCCCAGACTTTTTTTATTTCCTGTTGCTTGGAGTATTGTTTTCCATCCTTTGCCTTTCAGTCAATGAGTTTCCTTTTGGGTTAGATGGGTTTCTTGTAAACAGCATATGGTTGGACATTATTTCTTGATCCTTTCTGCCAGTCTGTTTCTTTTAAGTGGTGAATTGAGACCATTTACATTAATGGTTATAACTGTCATATAGTCGTTTATTGTTGACATGTTATCTTTCTGATGTTGTATCTTAGCTTTCCATTTTGTTTGTCTTTCTTGCTTAGTGGTTTTTTTCCTATGTGTGTCTAGAATGTCTTTCAGTATTCTTTGTAGGTTTGGTTTGATGACCATGAAGTTTTTCAGCTGTTCTTTGTCATGGAAATATTTTATTTCTCCATCTGTTTTGAAGGACACTTTTGCAGGTACATCAGTCTGGGTTAGAAGTCGTTTTCTTTAAGGATCTGAAAAACTTCACTCCATGCTCTTCTTGACTTCATTGCTTGTTTTGGGTAGTCTGCTGTGAATATGATAGCTTTTCCTTTATAGATGACCTGTTTTTTCTCTCAAACAGCTTTTAATATTCTGTTCTTATGTTTGATTTCTGGGATCATGATTATAATATGTCTCGGTGTAGTTTTGCTTTGGTTATGACTATTTGGAGTTCTATATGCCACACTAATCTGTATGTCAGTTTCCACACTCATGTTTGGGAAGTTTTCAGCTATTACTTCCATCAATAGCCTCTTGATATCATTTGTGTTTTCCCCTTCTTTTTCTTTTATCCCTATTAATCTTATATTGTTTTTTCTTTACATCATCTTGCAGCTGTTGAATTATTATTTCCTGATTTCTTGTTATTGTTAGAAGATCTTTCCTATTGTGTTCACTAGCTCCAATCTTATCTTTAAGGTCTGAGATTATATCTTCACTTTTGTTGAGGTGGTTTTTGCAACTTTCATTAGAGTTTTTGATTTCCTGTATATCTCTTTAAATCTGCTTAATGCATTCTGTTTGTCTCTTAAACTGTTCATTCAGGGATTCTATCATTTTGCTTTGTTCCTCTAACTGTTTTGCTGTGTCTTGGTTGGTTGCATTCAGTATTTATTTCATTATTTTTATCATTTCTTCTTTTACCTAGGAGAATATTTCTGATTTGAGTTCCCTCATAGCTTCCTGTACTTGCTTCTTTATTTCAGCTGAAATCATTTCAGGCATTTCAGGTGTATGTGTAGTATTTTCTTCTATGTATATGACTCCTAGGTTTTCTTGGGATGGGCTGTAGGCTTGAGGTTGCATTTTGGTCTTTCTTTTTGGCATTTTCCTATATTTCTGTGTTTCCACCAATTTTCCAAAGCTTTCCCAGGATATGTTGGAAATCATCTACTGAGCCCTCTGCTACTGGGGCTCACTTGGCTTTAGCTTCCCTTGTGTGGTGGGCCTGGCTCCCCTGGTTGAATGAAGGTTGCTGCGTGCCACTCAAGTCTGAAGAATCTCTGGAGCCTAGTCCAGTGACCTGAGGGGTCTGGGCTGGCACCCAGCCTCCAGGATCAGTGGTCCCAAACTTTTTTAACTTGCCCGGGTGAGCTGCAACTCACCTCGTGGTGTGGCACTGCTTTGGCTCCCTCTTCAGTGGGCCTGGCTCCCCTGGTTGAATGAAGGTCACTGGGCACAGTCCACACAGGCCTGCAGAATCTCTGGAGCCTTTTCCAGTGTCCTAAGAGGGCTGGTCAGCACACAGCAGCCAGGATTGATGGTCCCAAGCTTTCCTAGGCCTGCCCTGGCAAGCTGTAACTAACTTCACAGTGCAGCACCAGCTTGGCTCCCCTGTCATGGTTTTCTAACCTCTCTGCAGCTGATGGGAAAGCTATCCCCACCTTGTTTCTGACTCCCTCTCAGATAGAACATTGTTTTCTCATCTTTGACTTTCAGTCCATAAACCCCCTTTTGGGTAAGAGTATTTTTTATATAAAAGATATTGATGTACCCTATCTCCTGATCCACTCTGCCTGCATTTCTTTTTATTTGTGAACTGAGGCCATCTGTATTAGTGATTATGGCCAATGTTCTCTGCCTAATCTCTGTCTTGCTACTTTTCTTGCATTGATTGTCTACTTTTGCCTTTAATTTCACTGTCTGCCCCATTCAGTGAGCCCCCTCTGCCACTGTTCCTGAAATCATGGTCTTTTTCTCTCTCTCTAGAATGTCCTTCAGTATTTTTTGTAGGGTTGCTTTGGTGGTCTTGAACTCCCCCAGTTCCTCTTTGCATGGAAACATCTTGTTTCTCCATTAATTTTGAGAGATAGTTTTACAGGGTACATCAATCTGGGTTAGAGGTTATTTTCTTTCAGGATTTGGAATACTTCACTGTAAGCTCTTCTTGATTTGATGGTTTGTGTTGAGAAGTCTGCTGTGATTCTGATGGGTTTTCCTTTATAAGTGATCTGTTTATTTTCTCTGACAGCTTTTAATATTCTGTTCTTGTGTTGAATTTCTGGGATCTTGACTATTATATGTCTGGGTGTAGGTCTATTTTGTTTACAGTATGTCTGACTTATGCATCATTTCCTTTTCCTATGCTTGGTAAATTTTCCTTAATTATTTATGTAAATAGCCTTTGTATTTTATTTGTGTTTACCCCTGCTTCTTCATTCACATTTTTTATTCCTAAGTCATCAATCCTCTTGTCATCTTCTAAGCCTTTGTATTGTTACTTCCAGGTTCCTTGTTATTTTAAAGAGATCTTTCTTTTCATGATCACAAGCTGCAAACCTTCTTCAAGGATTGATAGTCTCTCTTTAATTTTTTTCAATCAGTTTTGCCAGCTTTCCATGGAGTTTTTAATTTCCTGGTTATCTCTTTGAATCTGTTTCATGTAGTCTTAATTTTTTTAAATATTCTTTATTGAAGGTTTCTCTCCTTTTTCTATGTTTCTCTATTCTTCCATCTATGTCTTCTTTAGTGGTACTTAGCATTTCTTTTATTATTTTTCTTATATCTTTCTTTTCTTGTAATAGCACTTGTGTTTTAAATTCTTTTATAGTTTCATGAACTTATTTCTTCATGTCAGTTGCTGTTGCTTCAGAAACTACAGGTGTGTGATTCCTGATCTCTTCTCTGTTTACCTCTCCTTGACCAGTACTGTTTGGGTTGGAGGCCAGAGACTGCCTTTTGTTTCTTCCGCTTGTCATTTTCCTGGTTTCTTCCAGACAAGTGGGTAATGGGGTCTCCAGCAATTCTTATATTGGTTGTAATTACTCTGAAGTGTGTTGGCTGGGGATTTGTGTTGTTTGCTGCTTTCTCCAATCTGATGGGGACTAATGGAATATGTGCAGGGGTAAGGCAGGCTGGAAAAACTGACCCTGAAGTCAATGAGTAATCAAAAAATTCCCAGATTCCTATGTTCTGAATTACTGATATAGCAAAGATAGAAAACTGTTAAGCTACTTTTTGAAGCTGGAATTATCTCATAGAGAAATGTGGCTATCAGACACAATACTGAACAATAAAAAAGCTCACAAATAAAAATAAAGTATATGAATGAACTGATATCCAACAGTTATTATCCAATTTCACTTGTGAATTCAAGTGAGTAGAATTCAGATGTATTTTGTAGGGTTTTAACAAGAAGTGCAAGGATAATTGAACAGTTGTGAGTGGTAGCATGCATCTGTAACTCCAATACAGTGAGTTCCAGGCCATCCTAGGCTACAAAAGCAATTTCAAGGCCAGCCTGCAATACATAGAGAGGCCCTGTCTCAACAAACAAAATAATTGAACATTAGTAGAAAGTAATGTATTTGTTGATAAGATGAAATTAGAGGAGAAAATAAATTATTTGATTATTTTCCCACATGGCTCATAAAGTCCTCAATAAAAATCATGTACAGTGATGAAATAATCACCTTAGTTCTCTGGAATAAAATAGAAATTCTTACTACAGTTTACTATAACCATAACCATATGTACAGCAAATATGCTTAATTGTAATAAAGAAGCTTTAACATTAAATTTAAGATCAGACTAGAGTGTTATCAGTAAATAAATAAAAGCAATTGGTATTAAGATGGGAAAACATCATTGCTAAAGATGATATGATTTGTTTGTATGACAACCTGACAGTATAAATTTAACTTCAAAGAATTCAATAGATTAAAAAGGATCAACATACTGAATAATCATAAGAATGCTACCATATGGAATTTCTTGTTCAACATTATTTACTGAAAATGAAAAAATATTTTTAAATAAAGAATACAACTAAAATGAATACACAGGCTACATTAAACATTTTTTGAAGCTAATATTGATGAAAGAATTGATTTTTCATTTAGATCTTTAGTTTCTCTCTTTTGATTTTCAGTGTATGAAACTTGAAATTCTTTCATTAAGTTTCTTATGTATTCTTTGAGATGTACATGAATGAATTCACTTTGCTAATTTCACTTTTGGAAGATTTGTCATTAATAGGAATAAATATAATACATTTTAGTATGTATTTATATACTGAGAGAAATTTGTTAGACTATATAACTGAAGAGAGATCTTTTTAAAATTTTTAACTACAATAATATTATTTCCTTCTTCTCATTGAAGCAAAATAGCTGTACATATTTATAGAGTACAATATGAGATTTTGATCCAAAAAATATATATAATGATCAAACCAAGGCATTTAGCCTTTGATTGCCCTAAACTCTTGTCATTTCATTTTTCCGGGAAACTTTGCTATCTCTTTTCTAGTTCTTTGCAAAATCATCACAATAATCATAGTTTTCCTTACTTCTTAAATACAAGCTTTGTTTCCTGAATATGTTTGATAGGCACTTTGAAGTTTTTCTACTAAGACTAATACCTGTGCATAACTAAAGGCATTCTACTGATTTCTTTTCTTCTTTTTATATATAGTCACATGTCCATCTTTAATTTTACATCTTTTGTGTTACTGTTGAGAAATGGATGTTATAGATGCTGGTATCTCATAGTCACTGCTGTTGATCTGTGTGTCCTGACTGTGTTTAGTATGTCTTCTCTGCTAATGCAGTAGAGATGATGTAGTTACATGTGTGGCTGCTATTATCTCTTTTAAATTAAATATATCTTGTGTTTTCTTCTTTTTATTTAAAAAATTTTTTTATTTTAAAGTGAAAAAACACAGAAAAGAAAAACAAAAACCACGAATTATACTAATAACTACAAGAACAAAAAAAATTCTTTCAAAATGAGATGATAGGAATTTAAAAATGGTTGTAATATTGCATATCATTATCTTCAAAAGAGTTGCTTAGATTACCAGATATAGACATGCAAGTTGACCTAATCATATGAGTCTTTACTGCTCTTTTTCAAAAACAAATGAAATTGGTAGCATAATCATCTTAGCTATTTTACTTGTGTATAAACAAATTTATATCTTTTTCTTTTTCCTATTTTCTCTTTTGTCCTATCCTAGTTATTTTTTCCCTTTGAGTATTTTCTTACCCTCTCACAGTATCTATTGTAGATTTTGTACATAATTTGCTTTTTAAGTCTCTTATAGTAGGGAGACAATTGGTATTTACACTTCCGAGTATGACTTATTTCACTTATAGTTATGGTCTCTAATCTCATTCTTTTACTTGTAAAAGCTTTAATGCAATCCTTCTTTATAGCTAGGTAGTACTCCATCGCATAAAAACACCATATTATCTTTTATCCATCCCTTAGTTGATGGGAATTTGGCTTGTTTACAAGATTTATCCATTACTAATTTTGCCACTATAAGTATGGGTGCACGTATACCACTGTAGTATGATGTTTTTAATTCTTCTGGAAAAATAACTAGAAGTGGGATTGTTGAGTCAAGTGGAATATCCAGACTGATTTTCACAGTGGTTGCACCAGCCTACACTCCCAACAACAGTAGAAAAGATTACCTTTTCCACCACAACCCCTCCATTACTTGTTATTTGTGGCTTTCTTGATCTTAGCCATTATTTCTGGAATGAGGTGGAGCCTCAGCATTGTTTTAATTTGCATTTATCTAATGACCAATGGTGCTGAACATTGTTTTTGTTTTTTTCTTCTTTCAAAATTAATTTTCTAGTGTTTATCCCCTGTGTCAAACTTGCTTAGTGGTTACTCAAGGACAGGTCAGAGGATGTGCTCTAATTGTTTGAGCTAACAAGGCTTCCACCTTTTGTTGCAGGATCTTTGATTACAGAATTCTGTACTTTCTGGAGCACCATTGTATGGGAACTTTTAATTGAGACCTGTACCTTGAGCAAACCTACATGCCATAAAACATTGAAATGCCTGCAGTGGAGCCTGAATCTCAACATAACCCAGGGAACTGTGTATCTATATTGTATCCATCTCAAATTTGTGTCTTTTCACTCAAATGGTAGAATATTATCTCCTGCCAGTCGTAGTTCTTTGTCTTTTGGTGATTATGTCTGTATTATCTTCCTCATCTCCATTCTTCTTCTTTTGCACTGCTACTGCCTTTATTTTGGACATTAAAGTTTTCTGCTAGCTTGCTGTTATCAATATCTGGTCAAATCTCCAGTAAACCTCATTTTCATATTTAAAATAAATTTTATTTTCATATTTGAAATAAATTTCTTTTTCGTATTTAGTATCCTAGTTTGGAAAGAGGAGAACAATTTTTTTTCGGTATAGCATGTGCAGTCTTACATAATTAGGAATTATCTTTTCTCTTGTGTTAGCTCTTTCTTTGGCCTCAAACTCTAACACACTTCTAATACAGATATGTCTATATACCTTCCATCAATTTTAATACAAACTTTAGAATATTTTTGCCATGTAGAGTAGGATATAACTCTTCCTATATTCATAAGTATTTTAGATAAAATTTAAAATAAATATGTTGAATTAATCCTAACTATATGATGTTTCCTGTCAAAGTGAGGGCATGTTTAGACAGGCATTTCTATTTTCCAGACATAGTGTATGTCTGTGTAACTTTGTGGGTGTGCAAATTCAGAGTTCAAGTTCATGTTTTTAGCAATTAAGAAAAATTCATGAACTTTAGGACAATTTTAAGGCACATATAAGGCAATGAGAAGAATGATTAGATGATATTAGTCAAGCTGTAAATTTTCTTTGTAAAGTCTACTATTATTTTAATATTTACAGTATAAGCTCCATCTGAATTTTTCTGTGGTATGTAATCTAATTGCTTTAGTTGACTAAATTCTAATTATTTTAGTTTAGTTCATTTGATTTTGGAGATCAGAAAGCTGTTAGGGTGCTGGGTTTATCATATAGATTTTCATCCAATTTGTTTGCTTAAATGGACTAAATGAACACATTGTGTAGATTTCTGAGTGATTTAGTTCTGTGCAAAATGCTTACATGTAAGCAACAAGGTTCTTTGATCAGTTAAGCAGTCTCACCTGTGGAAGCCACTCTTCCACTGTCCATGAGTCTATCATGCTCTGTAACATGTCACATTCATCCTGTTTCTGTGGAGGTAGGAGATAATAATAATCTGCAGAGCAAAGTAGTATTTTAAGATGCTTAGAAGAAAAAAATTACAAAAGTCAAGTTTCCATCATGTCGTGTATCTATGCAAGGAGATACCTCTGTAAACATGAACTGGCTTAAATAGGATTTTTGTAAGTTCTGACCCAAATGTTTTAGTGAAATTATATTTCAGATATTTCTCATGTTAATGGATTCCCCCATAACTGTAGATCTTTATTCACAAAGATGTTTCAGCCCTGAATTTGAGTCAGACTAATTTCTATGTTTTCATGTCCAATTATTTTTGCAAAGTAATACTAGATTTGTTTCTGTCCCTAAATTATGCTGTTTCTTCTCAGCTCATATTTCACAACCATTGAGAGTCTTCAGTTTATGAGCTGAAGTAGCACATAGCATTTCAGTCATGCTGTGTTTCAGTATTCCTTGCTTAATTTGAATATTGAATTTAATTATAATTCCATATAACTTTTTAAGTAGTGAGACATCCTGAATTTCCTCTGTGTTGATCAACAGTGTATCCTGTATCCATTTGCCTGGATAATATAACCTGGTATAGTGGGCAGTTGAAATATATATTTTTGATGAATGAACAATTCATATCAAACTGTGACTTGCCAGGAGAGCTTTAAGTGATAGCAGTCTCTACCTGACAGGGTATAGATTTTCAAGTAGTGATGGGTTTTCAAGGTGCTGATGAACAGAAAGGTGTAGTTGGATCATTAATCTTGTTAAAAAAGGGACAAATGTTCACCATCTATTCTGTCTTTCCTTCAGGTCACTTATGGTCTTTTTGTTCATGATAAAATTCATGCTGCCAAAGGAAGTAGGGAAAAGATCCCAGAGCTGTTTATCTGAGTCCTGTGCACTAAGTGTGACAAGCATAGTTACCCATGAACTTCTGTCTTGGATTTTTGTTCTGCTCTGCTTTGGTGATCCCCAGGGAATCTTATGGAATCTCTTAGGGAAGAGTGACTGCTTTGTTCAGTGAATTTTCAGGAAGTATTGGGTCCCTGAAAAAATAACAATGTATTCTAGTTCTACTCCTGATGAAGTACTGTAGTTAAGAAATAGGTACAGATTTGAATGAAACACAGTATATACTTCCTGAAAGAAATGGATATGGGCTGTTTCTAACTATGCATTTTCCATTTTTACAAATTTGGTACAGATTGGCTCAGAAAACTCCTGAGGATATGTGATAATTTTTTTATTTTAAAAATGGTAAAAATAAACATAACAAAACAAAACAAAGCAGATCAGAAGCAAAGAAATGTAAGTGACACAGATTTCAAAGCAAGACAACAGAAGATCCACAGTAGCTACCATAATGTCTCTTGTTTTCTTCTAAATAATTGTCTACATCTTCACACACAATTAATTCATGCAAAAAAAAATAGTATAAAACTGACCAGAGCAGAATGATGAAGGAAATACAGGCTTTCAAAACCAGACAATAGTAAAATTAACAATGGCTGCCATAATGTCTCTTGTTCTCTTCAAAATAGCTGTTCATACCTTCATGTATGTTGAAATTAAACAATACAAAACAGACTAAAATCACTCTGAACACAGAATAGAAGCATTACTGGCTTTCACAGCATGATGATTCAGAATTAGCAATGGATAACATAATGTGTGTTTTTCTTTAAAGTAACTTTTCATTTCATCACACATAATATAATTGATCCTTATAAACTGTTTAGAACAAGTTCTAGGCATATATAAACCTTTACATGTATACCTATCTCCATTAGAGGGAAAAACAAAACAAAACAAATGTACTAGAAAATTAAGAAATGAAAAAGACAAATAAATAAGCATAGCAAAGTGCCCAAAACAAAAACAATCCTGGCCTTCAAAAGATGGTGGTAGCAACAGAACTAAGGTTGATATTTTCCATAATGATCTTCAAGAGTTCCTCATGTCACCTGACACAAACATGCAAAATTGTTCCAATCCTATGAACATTAACTGATTTGTTCTAAGAACTTATAGATACCCTTTCCCTGTAATTATTGAGGATTTTGTATGTTATGTACTCATACAATTTCTTACACAAGGGAGACAATATGTATGTATTCCTGAGTTTGATTTATTTCACATCTGAGTATGGTCCCAAGTTGCATCCACTTATTTCCAAATAACTCAATGGGATCATTCTTTATAGCTGAATAGTACTCCATTGTATAAAAATACCACATCTTTTTACCCATTCCTCACTTGATGGGCATTTATGTTGTTTTAAGATAAGACTATTACAAATTGTGCTGCTACAAATATGAGTGCACATATATCACTGTGATATGATGTTTTCAAATCTTCTGGGAATATTCCCAGAAGTGAAATAGCTGGGTCAAATGGGACTTCCAATCCCAGTTTTTTGAGGAATCTCCAGACTGACCTACACATGGTTGCACCAGCGGTGCAGAAGAGTTCCTTTTTCCTCACAGCCTCTCCAGCATTTGGTGTAGGTAATTTTCTTTATCTTGGCCATTCTTTCTGGAGTAAGATGGAATCTCAGTGTCGTTTTAATTTGCATTTCTCGAATGACCAATGATGGTGAACATTTCTTCATGCATTTATTTGCCATTTGTATATCTTCATCTGAGAACTATGTGTTCATCTCAGATGTCCATTTTGGAGACGGTCTTTGAATTTGGGGGTCTTGATGTTTTTCAATTCTTTATATATTCTGGATGTAAATCCTTTGTCTGAGGCCGGCTAAAATTCTTTCCCATACTGTTGCTTTTCTTTTTACTCTGTTGGTGATTTCTTTTGAAGTTCAGAAACTTTTCAATAATATGAGATACCAACTGTTGATTCTTTGAAGTGTTTCCTGTGTAGTTTGTATTTTAACTTTAGTTTAGTACATGGTGATAAGCATGAGTCTGGTTTTATTTTTTGACAGATGGAGAGCCAGTTTTTCCAACACCATTTATTAGAGAGACTATCTTCCAGGGGATGTGTTTGGCCCCTTTATCATAGATAAGGTGACTGAGTGTGTTTGTAGTTGTAGTAGTATTTTCTAATCTACTCCATTGACCTTCAGATCAGTTTTTTTTCAGCACCATGCTGATGTTGTTATAGTAGCTTTGTAGTATAATTTCAAGTCAGAAATTATGATGCCTCTTGCCTTACCCTGGTCACTGAGAATTGTCTTTGCTATTCTAGGATTTTTCTGGTTCCAGATGAACTTCAGGAAGGATTTCTCTGGGCCTATGAGGTATGCTAGTGGTATTTTGATTGGTGCATTAAATCTGTATAACAATTTTTGGGGAATGGTCATTTTCACAATATTTGTTCTTTCTATCCATGAACAAAGAATGTCTTTCTATTTTCTAAGATCCTCTTTAATTATATTTTCATGATATTATAATTTTCCCTAAATAGATATTTTACTTCATTTTTTTTACAATGATTCCTAAGTATTTCATGTTTTGGATGATATTGTGGAGGGTGTGGGTTCTGTTATTTTGTATTCAATGAGCTTGTTGTTTGTGTATAGGAATCCTGTTGATTTTTGAGCGTTGATTTTGTATCCAGCTACATTACTGAATATTTTTATTATACCTAGGAATCTTACAATGGAATTTTGGGGATTTTCTATGTAGAGTATCATGTCACTTGTAAATAATGATAACTTAACTTCTTCTTTTCCTATCCTTACTCCTTTTGTTTCTCCCTCTTGTCTAATTGTTCTGGCTAGTATTTCCAGCACTATATTGAATAGGAGTGGTGATGATAGACATCCTTGTCTTGTACCTGATTTTAGGATAAAGGTTTTCAGTTTTTGGCTGTTTAATGTGATGCTGGCTATAGGTGTGTCATAGATGGCTTATATCATATTGAGGTAAAGACCATCTATACCAATATTCTGTAAGGTTTTTATCATGAATAATTGTTGATTTTTGTATGTTGAACCATCCCTGCATTCCTGTGATGAATCCCACTTGCTCATGATGTATAATCTTGTTGATGATTTGCTGCATTCTGTTTACCAAAATTTTCTTGAGAATTTTTGCATCTATGTTCATTAGAGAGATTGGCCTATGGTCCTCTTTTTTTGTTGGATCATTCTCAGGTTTTGGTTTTGGAGTAATATTTGCTTCCATGAATGAGTTAGGGAGAATTGTTTCCTTACTGAATGAATTTGAGCTTTTTCTTTCCTTTTTTAAATAAGGTTAGCTAGGTGTTATCAATTTTGTTTATTCTTTCAAACAACCAACTCTTTGATTTGTTGATTCTTTCTATTGTTTTCTTAGTCTCTACTGCATTGATTTCTTCTCTGACTTTTATAATTTCCTCCCTTCTTTTGGCTTTGGGCTTGAATTACTCTTCTTTTTCTAGAAGTGTGATGTGTAACATAAGGCTGTTTGTTTGTGTTCATTCTGTTTTACTGATGTGCAAGTTCAGTGCAATAAATTTTCCTTTGAGGACTGCTTTCATTGCATCCCATAGATTCTGGTAAGTTGTGTTTATATTTTCATTTGTTTGTAGATATTGTTTGACTTCTTCATCAGTTTCCTCTCTAACTCACTGATTTCTGAAGAGTGCATTATTCAATTTCCATATTTTTGTAGAGTTATTGCAGTTTCTTCTATCATTAATTTCTAGTTTCATGGCACTATGATCTGATAACATGCATGAGATAATTTCAATCCTTTTCATTTACTTAAGCATGTTCTGTGGTAGTATGTGGTCAATGTTAGAGAATGTCCTGTGTGCTGCTGAGAAGAATGTATATTCTTATGTTGTTGGGTGGAACACTACTCTGTATATGTCCACCATGTTCATTTGTTCACAGCTGTGATTCAGTTGTGTTATATCTGTGCTGATTTTCTGCCTAGTTGATCTGTCTCTTTGTGTGAATGGTGTGATAAGGTATTCTATTATAATTGTGTTTTTGTGTATTTTATTTTTCATTTCTGTTAATATTTGTTTTGTATAGTTCTGGGCTCCCAAATTTGGTGCACATATATTTAAGCTTGTTGTCTCTTCCTCTTGAAGTTTTCCCCTCACTAGTGTGTAGTGACTTTCTTAACCTTTTTTGATAATTCTTGGTTTGAAGTTGACATTATCTGCAAGCAGAATAGATACCCCTGCTTTTTTATGTGTTCCTGTTGCATTCTTTTACACCATTTGACTTTCAGTCTATGAGTTTCCTTTTGGTCAGTTGGGTTTCTTGTATACAGTGTATGGTTGGATGATGTTATTGATCTATTCTGCCAGTCTATCTGTTTTTATTGGTGAATTGAGGACATTTACATTAATGGTTATAACTGAAATATATTAGCTTATTTTGTCATGTTATCTTTCTGCTGTTGATTCTTAAGCTTTCCAGCTTTTAATTGTTTGCCTTGCTTAGTGGTTTTGTCCTATGTCTGTCTAGAATGTCTTTCAGTATTCTTTGCAGGGATTTTTGTTTTTGGTGGTCATGAAGCTTTTCAATTATTCTTTGTCTTGGAAGTATTTTATTAGTCCATCCATTTTGAAGGATAGTTTTTCAGGTTACATCAGTCTCAGTTGAAAATCATTTTCATTTAGGATCTGACATACTTCACTGCATGCTCTTCTTGACTTCATTGTTTGTGTTGAGAAGTCTGCTGTGATTCTGATAGGCTTTCCTTTATAGGTGACCTGTGTCTTATCTCTAACAGCTTTTAATATTCTGTTCTTATCTTGGATATCTGGGATGTTGATTATTATATGTCTGGTTGTAGTTTTATTTTGGTTATGACTATTTGGAGTTCTATAAGCTTTCCTGATCTAAAAGTCAGTTTGCATTTTCATGTTTGGGAAAATTTCAGCTATTACTTCTGTACATAGCTTCTTGATATTATTAGTGTTGTTACCTTCTTTTTTGTTTATCCCTATCAATCTTATGTTGTTTCTCTTTGCATCATCTTGCAGCTGTTGAATTGTTATTTCCTGATTCCTTTTTATTTTAAAAAGGTCTTTCCCTTCCTGTTTACTAGCTAAATATTTTCTTCAAGGTCTGAACATTTATCTTCACTTTCATTGTAGTGATTTTGTCAACCTTCAATGGAATTTTTGCTTTCTATATCTCTTTGAATCTGTTTTATGCATTTTGTTTGTCTCATATTGTTCTTTCAGTTTTCCATATTTTTGCATTGTTCCTCTAATTTTTTTAACCATGTCTTCTTTAGATGTGTTTAGCATTTCTTTCATTACATTTATTATTTATTATTTCTTCTTTTACTTGGGAGATTATTGCTGATCTGAGTTCTCTTATAGCTTCTGGGAGTTGTTTCTTCACTTCAATTGCTATCATTTCAGGAGTTTCAGGTGTATGGCCTACATTTTGGTCTATGTCCATGTGTCCTAGGCTTGCTTGGGATGTGCTGGAGGTTTGAGGTTCATTTTGGTCTTTCATTTTGTCATTGTCATATATTCCCTTAGGGAATCTGATTGCAAGTTCTCAGTTGTTTCTCAGGTTGACAATATCTATTCCTATTGTAAGGAGTTTCCCCAGTTGAGTGGAGGTCCTTAGGCAGAACATACCAGATGGCTCCAGCCAGTTGGGATTGCTTGGTGAAGCCTTGCCAGTCTAGGAGTGAAACACTAAAGATTCTGTATGAGCTGGAGACTGCTGTGTGCACTTTTAGCTTGCCAGGTTGAAGGTCTGCAGCTGGCTTCTGCTCCAGAGTCACTGGGAGGGGCCCTGGTAGGCCCAGAGGGACCTCCCATTGTGTCCTCAGGTGATGTGCGAGGCAGGGCAGGGTCTTACCCATCTCCCAGGTAAGCACCAAAACTTCTGTGTGCTGGATGCTGCACACACTTTCTGGTGTGCCAGGCAGAATGTGAGCAGCTAGGCAATCTCCGTGCAGGCCTGGATAGGCCCAGAGGGACCTCCCAGTGCATCCTCCAGTGATGTGCAAGGTCAGTTGGGGTCTTA
Source organism: Hydrochoerus hydrochaeris (assembly GCA_004027455.1). Lineage (NCBI taxonomy): Eukaryota > Metazoa > Chordata > Mammalia > Rodentia > Hydrochaeridae > Hydrochoerus > Hydrochoerus hydrochaeris. The sequence goes on from PVLA01007832.1 coordinate 83,562, forward strand.
TCAGGCTCATGTCAAAGCACCAATGCTTTCATGGGCTGGAAGCAGTGTGTGCACTTTCAGTCATGCTAGGCAGAATGTGGGCAGCTAGGTAATTTCTGCCTGGTGCCTAGATAGGCCTAGAGGGACCTTCCTGTGCATCCTCTAGTGATGTGAGAGGCCCTGCAGGGTCATACCACTCTCCCAGCAAAGCACCAAAGCTTCTGTGGGCTGGATGTTGCTGTGCACGCTTTCAGGCACACCAGACAGAATGGGAATAGCTAGACAATCTCTGTTCAGGCCTGGATAGGCACAGAGGGATCTGGTGCATCCTCCAGTGATTTGCAAGGCAGGGTGGTGTCTTACCATGCTCCCATCAAGTGCCAATGCTTCCCAGTTGGCTGGATAGCACTGCACACACTTTCCAGCATGCTAGGCAGTATGCTGTCAGCTAGGCATTTGCTGGATTGGCCCAGAAAGGCTCAGAGGGGCATCCTTATGCATTCTCTGGTGGTGTGCAAGGTGGGGCAATGTCTTTCAAGTCTTCCAACAAAGCACAAAAGCTTTTGTGGGCTGGATGGTGCTGTGCGCACTTTCAAGTGCACCAGGTAGAATGCGGACAGTTAGGCAATTGCTGGGCAGGCCCAGATAGGCCCAAAGGAACCTCCTGGTGCATTCTCCAGTGTTGTTTGAGGTGGGGTCTTACTAGACTCCCAGCAAAGCACCAAAGCTTCTGTGGGCTGGATAGCACTCCGCGCACTTCTCATGTTATTCTTATTACAGAGACCAAAGGCAAGTGGAGACAAGGCAATGTCTAGTGTGGGTCTAAAAGTGTTCAGAGAAGCCCACACACTAGAGAACCTGCCACACTACAAGGTTTTTGGCACTCAAGAAAAGTGGCTCATCAGGAAAACTTGAGGAGTGGCTTCCCTGGGAAAATCTCACTGCCATTGGTGGGGTGGATTTCTCTAAATAAAAACAATGATTATCATGGATTCCAGCCATTCAAATACTTTGGAATTTTCAAGAAAGAAATTGTGAAAATAAATCCTTGGTCACTTGTGGAAAATGTCACATAAATCATTCTCTGGAGAACTGACACGTTCATGGGAAGAATAAAGCTCATATTCTTTGATTAACTCAGGGGAAGGAAATAGTTATTGAGGAGAATGTCTCTTTTTGGAAATAGGCTAAAAAATAAATAGCAAATGTATGATACTTCTTTTTTATTCTGAGACCATTTATTCAATAGATGTGGCTCCTGACATCTCAAAGCCTATGTTATCCTCTGGGAGGGTCCAGAGTGCAACAGCAATGTTATGGCAACACTATCATGTTATTTAACATTTTCCTTCTATTACTTTCCTGAGCTGATGTTGTTCTTCAGAGTGTGAATTTAGCATCTGAGAGGATTCAGAAACAAGTATGAAAATGTAGCTGTTTTCAATTAGAACAGACTTTGAAGACAGCTGCAAAAATGCCAAAAAAAAATTTTTAATAGTTTTTATTTCTGGGGTATAAGTGTCTATTTATTTATGTATTCTATAAATGTTTAAAAACATCTATTTATTCTAAACATTTTTGGAGTTATTTTTATTGTTGTAAAACATATCTAACAATTATTTTTTTTACCTTTTTTGTGAATATATTTATGTGGCATTTATTATAGTTATCTTGCTATAGCATTTTCATTTATTTTCTTCCTGTCTTTACTTTTTTGAGGCAGGGTCTTGTGTCATAGTTCAGGCTGGTCTTGATTTGACTGTATCGCCCTTGCTGACTTGAACTAATGGCAATGCTTCTGCTTCAGGCTCTGAAGTGCTGAAATTATGGGCATGCTTGAACATGACCAGTCTGCTATATAATTTTCTATATTTTTAAATAGTGAAATATGTGAAAGTAAAATGCATGAAGAACAAAAAATGATGTGGTTTTTGAGAAATACATATAATATAGTGAAATCTATGTGTGGTCAGGTAACAAATATAATTCAATGCATAGTAAATAAAGGATAAGGGTTATGCTAATACCTCTATGTTATTAACAAAATTTAGACTGCAAATAATTTTACAAGAAAAATGAATTACTGTATTATACAATAAGTCTTGGAATAAAAATGAGAGTATAACACTGTAGGCTGAGCAGTTTCACAAGAAATATCAATTTCAGTATAGGTTTTATTTTTTTACTTAATATATTGTAAAATAAATAATTCAGACAATAATTTGTGAAGTTTGAGTAGTAATTAGATAATAAAAATTGACAATCTCAGATATTTTGTTAAGTGATAGAAAGCTGACTGTCAAGTCAAGGTATGAAGTATCCTTTCTATGAGTTCACAGATGCTTTGGGCATCATGCAGACATGTCAGACATCTTCTAGGACACTGTGCTATCTTCTTGTTACTCTCATATCACTGTCATTTTTTCATGACAGTGTTTGCTGTGTAGAAGTATGAGTCTACTTGGTCAACTTGCACACATTTCTTCAGTATCATACTATGTTCTTAAGATCTGTTCTTTCTCTTTTCTCTCTCTGTCTGTCTGTCTCTCTCTTATGTTTACTGTTTTTTATCCCTTGACATGTAATATGGTTGATTTTTATGGTCACAATGCCTAACTCTGAAGAGTTTGTTAAAGCTGAAGTCAGGATAGGAACAGCTATAACCAGAAATAAAAAATGTGGATTTAGGGAGACCAGACACAAGGGATGAAATAGGAAAAGGGCTAGGGGACACAGAGCTAAGGGAAGGAAATAATGTGATGGCAGAAAAGAGAGGACAGGGGGAGGGAGAGATGGCCACTTGGGTGGATAAATGACAAGTATCCTTCTGGGTAAAGGAGGTGAGAGACTGAGCAGGAGTTTAGTATCACTCCCACACTTTCCAGACCTGTAAATGAAGGCTCATGCAAGTAGAAGGATTTTTCAAACCACATAGGGGATTTTCTGAGCCTGTTTGAAGAAAGTTGAGAAGAGGGAGAGAATCTAGGACTCAGGGAGAGAAGAGTCAGTCTGGAAGTCAGACCCATAGGGGAAATGAAATATGAAATAAGAATGTCTGGACAGTTGGAGGCAAATGTTTCACTGATATAAAATTTTTATGAGGAAGAGATTGTCAGTTGGAAGAGAGAGGAAGCCACTATTACAGAGTACAGAGCAAAGAAGATTTGCTAAACTCAGAGATCAAACACAAGCTGAGAGACTGAAGTCCTATCTCTCAGAGAAATGCTGCTCCTGGCACTGGCATTGCTTACAGTTCTCTTCCCAGCTGGTGACACTCAGGATGATAAGAGGAACTCTAGCAGCTACTGGTCCTAGTGCATTGGGTCTGCATAAAGACAGCTTGTGTTTACTCAAGTGCCTTGGGTACCAATATTCTGAGCCCTCCTATTTCTGGGGCTCTTTCACTATTTTGGCAGTTGGGTCTGGAACCTGAGGCTCTGGGACTCTCAGGTGGGTCAGGCCTTGTGGATCTTGCAGACTCTTGGTTTTAGTTTTCTGTATATGTTTTCACTTTCCTTCCTGCTTCTCTTTTTTTAGTGTTTATTATTATTATTTAAAAATTTACTTTTATTAGTACTTTTTTGTAGTAGATAATATTAACATTGTTAGTTTTGGTTCATGTACATAGCCCATCCTGTTTTCTCTTTTCATTCACTTCCCTCTCCTCCCTTCAAGCTCATTCAATATTTTGATTCTATCTCTATTTGAGAAAGATCTACCTCCCATTTCCTATTATATCTTATTTTTAATCTATAGCTGTGCCTTGCTATATAAGAGAAACCATGCAATATTTAAGTTTCTCTTTCTGATTTATTTCACTTCAGTATTATAATCTCGAGATGTTTTCATTTTCCTACAAATGGCTGGTTTATGCTTTTTAGTGGGAGATTCCTACTCCATGGTGTTAAATACATTTTCTTTGTCCATTTGCCTCTTGAAAGGTGAATAGGCTGCTTCTGAGATTTAACAATTATGAATCATGCTATTCTAAACAAGGGCTACAATCTTATCTTTTTTTCCATAGACATCCCAGATCCAACTACTTTCCACATCAACCAAATCCCATCTTTCGTCAACAGCCCCTGGGCACAAAATCAAGGTTTAGGCTGGTTGGGTGACTTACAACTTCACAAGTGGGTCAGTGAATCCAGAACTGCCTTATTCTTGAAGCCCTGATCTAAAGGAAATCTTAATAATGAAGAAATATCTGGGCTGGTGTAGATATACTGAGTCTACTTCTTTGGATTCATCTTAGAAGTGGAAGAATTCTCAAGTGAATTCCAGATAGAAAGTAAGTGCAGTTCTCAGACATGGGAGACATTTGCAGTGACTTTATCTCTTGGTTCAGGCACTGTTGCCCTCTGATCTCATTTGCCCCTTCCTTACTTCACCTAACTGCATACATAGATTTGACTAGAACAGTCTCCCACTTGGACTTGCCCCCCACAAACATATTCCCAACTCTTACTGCTCTGCACTTTTCTCTAATAAAGGAAGAAGACACTTTTTGACTTCAGTAGGCAGTTTGGGTCTTGTGAAACTTTTTCATATTCTTACTGTGGGATTCAGAGTCCTGTACTGGAGTTTCTTTCTTTCATTTATCCCTTCAATATTCTCCTCCCTATGGTCTCCTCTCTTAATGACCCTTGGTTCCCTATGAAATGTTTTATTTGTGGCTCCCTTGCATTTTCTTCAGCCTATAAATCTCCTCTCCCATCTTATCACAGTCCTCCTCCCCATCAAATGTGCCTCTCTCCAATGTTCTTTCTGAAAATCGCTGAGTACTATGATTATTTGATCATTGACCCTTGTCCCAACTCAAGTTCAACATTCTGGGTCCCCCCCACATTCTTTTATTTGTTGTTTTCTGTATAATAACATCTGTCTGTTTTCCATCTGCAGAGATTCCTTTGAGATTCAGGGTACCCCAGGCTTTGTGTTCTATTCTGGAGGTGCCACCATAAGATTGCTGAAGGGAGCTCTAGGGGGACTGGATTTTGTGAGTATTAGGAAATATTCATGTTGGCCTATCCCAGAGGGGGGTGCCTGGGCACAAATGTTAGCATGCAATTCTCTCAGTACATAAGTGTCTGACACATGATAGAGATGCTCATTTAGAGTTCTGCCCTCAGTTTCTCTTGAGTGTCTTTGAAGTTGGAATGTTGGACCTGCAGAAGCAAGGTTAGTCATGCTCTGTTTTACCTTGTTATCACTTTCTTTAGTTTCAAAAGTAGAAATATACCAGATTTTTCCATAATAACATGTTATTCTCAAAGAATGTAAGGGTCAGTATTCAAAATTTTGGGTTTCAGAGTTACATGATGTGGGTTAGAGTCAAAATCTGATACTAACGTATCTTGTTTCTGCCCCAGTGAAGCCTGAGACCTGGCTGTCCCAGGGATCCAACCCTGGACCTGATCATCTGCAGCTGATGTGCCATGTCTCTGGCTTCTACACAAAACCAATGTGGGTGGTGTGAATGTTAGGGCCACTCCATTTTAGTTGTAGTCCTGTTGAGAGATCTGAGAAATAAAGGCTGGACCATTATTTGACTGGATACTCTGAGGTAGACCAAACCTTGGAATGATTTTTTGTAATGGGACTTTAGTAACTATATCAACAGTCTCCCTAGTTGTGGGAAAGGCTTTTATCTATCATGAAAAAGTACAAACAGAAGTGAGAAGGTATTTGAGAGTTGTGTGGCAGGGCTTGTGTATAAAATCTACTTGCCAGTCCTGCCAGTCCTGACCAGGAGTGTGTTCATGAAATTGATGAGTAGAAAAGGAAGGGGGTAGTATGTGTCTCTTAGGAAAGGTTCTAATATAGAGGTGACAGGTGTAAGTTGCTGAGACCTGAGGAGGTCTGGATCAGTCTATAAAAACACAAAGGAATTCTGACAATCAGGGTGTAGGGGTGCAATAAAAAAGGTATCTTTGAGGTCTAGGACAATGAAGTGAGTGGGGGAGGGAGGGATATGAAAGAAAACATAGTACAAAGCTTTGACACAATTGGATGAATTATAGTAACAGCATCACTGTTTACCCTAAGAACATGTACCAGCAATAGGACCCAGTAGGCTTAACTATCAAGAGTATTGGAGTATTGTAGGGTGAATGGGTATGTTTAAGAGAATCATTTTCTGAATGATGAAAAATGCTTGATTATTTGCTTGATTGCCTGAAAAATGCTTTATTATAGGTATAAGTCCCTGTAAATATTTGGGAGCTATAGGATATTGGGAAATGGAAGGAAAAATTAAGGGATCCATTAGATGAATTAAAACAGGCATAGATAGCATGGGTAATGCTAGTTTGAGGTGTTTTAAACTGTTTGGATCCACCAGAGAAGAAGAGAGAGAAGGGGTTGGCTCTGTGGTATATTATGATGTTGTCTGGAGGATGAGAGCTGTGGGGAGGACAAGGTAAAAGGGGCATTAAACTTTTGGAGAAGATCCCTACCTAAAAGTGATGTGGGACATGATGGAATTATCAGAAAGCTATGAGTGAAGAACAGAGTTTGGAACCTGCCTGAAATGGGCCCTGTTTGAAGAGGCTGTGTAGATTGGCTGTCAACATCCATTATAGAGGCCAAGGATTTAATGTAATGGCTTGAAAACTCAGGAAGAACACTATGTATGGCCTCCATGTCTAGAAGTACAGAGAATATCTTATCTGAGACCTCCAGTGAGACTTGGGGCTCTGAGAAGGACACCTTAATGGAGGCGGTGGGCCCTGAGCCCCATCAGTCTTCACCAGCAAGCCCAAGTAGATTAGCCAATGATGAATTCATTGGTGACAAAATCTCCTGTGAGGGAAAGGATTTAGAGAATGGCTTACCTGCTCTCTGGCAGCTAGGACAGTCTCTCTTCCAATGGCACTTGATTTTGCAGAAGTGGCATTCTCTTTCCCAGCATCCTTTTTGTTGCACTTGAAGCATGTTTTGGGAGGGGTTTGGGCAGCTACACCTTATGTCAGTTTACCTGTCTTAGAGAGCTAATTTTCACTGCTAAAAGATCAGTTTTTTAAAAAAAATTTTGTCTCTGTTGTTGAAAACACAAAAAGTCATATTAAGAAGGTCTCTCTGTGGGGTTTGAAGGCCAAGTTTAGCCTTATGTCTAGGGATGTGGCACACAGCAGGAGGTGTCTCTCTCCTCCACTGTCACAAGACATCTGGTCCTCTGTGCTGGCTACTTTGAGGCCCTGGCCCTGTATGACTGCTTATAATATTTTTAACTGACTTAGTTGCCTGTAGCATTTTTACTCTGAAGAAGTAACTGAAACTGCAGTGAGGGATAATGAGCAATGACATATCTGGCTTCTTCAGGCTGAAGGGGGTTGAAGTTGTTGAATGGCAGTCAAGAATACTATGTAGAGCTTTTAACTAGTGACCCTCAGTAGATAGGAGGCATTTTCATCTTGTGTAGTTGTACAGCTTTAAGTCTAGAGGAGACAAAGGCAAAGAATCAGTTAAGTACACAGGAGTCAAATAATAGAACCAACAGGATATTTATGAGTATAATTTCAGTAATGGCTTCCCATAAGGAGATAAGGATAAGGCCCAGGGAGTTTTAGTAACTGACATTTAATTCATTTTTATAAACAGTTATGTTTTACAATTATAAATATCTTATGTGCTGTTAAAATGTATAATGCCATCTGATTTTGGAGAATGGCCTGTTTTATTAATTTTACCTTTTTTCTTTAGGAGAGAGCCCAGCTGCAGTGTCATTTAAGGCCAATTGAATATAGTTAACTATGACCCCAATATGCATCATAAAACATTTTTTGGAAAAGATCTGTTGGATTTCAGTAAAATGAATCTAAAATGAATTTATAATTTTCTCTTAATTTTAGTTGTTGAAAATCCAGAAGATTGATAATAGTACAGTGCAGTAGAGGCAGCAAGTTTAACATAGAACATTAAGTGGATCTATTATTTTCTGTTAACCATGGGTGTTTTAACATTTGAGCACTGAAGAAATTTATGACATTGTTTGGACTGTTCAATATTTAAGCATCTCTAAGTATAACATATACATTACATACATTTTTGTTTAAAATTTTTTCTTTGACTGGTCACCTCATGGTGGTTTGAGTTGGATCTACTGGCTAAAGCACAAGAAAAAGGCAGATTTCTGGATCTGAAAGAAAATATTTGTATCATAAACAATCCCAATTTTATGTATGATCAGCACCAATGAATTGTCTTAGCCATATGAACTTTATTTGGGGTGTCTCCCATAAGGCTATGGAGATTATTGGGTCTCTGAATAATGAATAAGAGGGGTTAAGCTTACCAGATGGCCACTTTCTTATTCATCAATTGAAGTCTTGTCCAACCTCTCTGTACCTCAAGAGATTTTGTTTCAAGTTTTAGCATCATTTTGCCCAGATGGCAACCTAGATGGAAGCATGCTTTTAAAATATATACACCAAAATAAAACTTGATTAAATGATCTGAAAATGCAAAAGAAGAGGAAAAAGATTGTTGAGCTCAAATAAAAAAGGAACTGCTGTCTACAGAGCAGGCAAGTGGACAAACATGTACAGACAGTCTGTACAGTATAAACAGACTGAACAAACAGACAACAGATATATAGACTGATAAATACCTTACAAAATCAGACTGTACTCAGATATATTTGGTCAATTTGAACTGTAATAAATAGACTAGTGTGAACTCTTTTGTAGATTAATTAATAGAGGTCTTTTGAAATAAGAATAAAAGAAAAGGTACCTAATTTATGGTTACTCTGAGATAGGTTGGCAAAGGGAAAAAATAACATGAATATGAACTAGTCCCTGGGGACCAGCCTGTTCTTGAAGTGTAAATAGGGACTGAGGGTGAGGAGGTTGTGGAGTTGGATGTGTAGATGGTCACTGAACACCCAGATGTCCAGCAGGAATTTGTGGGCAATTACCAGGTGATCATACACCATGTGACAGGGAAGCACAAGATGGAAACTGATTGCCATGAGACCCACAACTAGATGGCTGCTGCTGGTCCCATGATGAGGGACTGCAGATGGCAGCCATTTACCCTGTGACCTGTTACAAGATGGTGGCACACTGTCACATTATGGAGGACTGCAAGATGCTGGCTGTCTTTCATGTGAGCTGCAGCAAGATTGCTGCTGAAGACCATGTGGTATGGGATTGCAAGATGGTCAGTTACCATGTGGCCTGCTAGATGGCTGAAACACACAAGACCAAGTAAGGTGAACTGGTGGGGAAAATAGCAATGCAGGTGTAGGGGACAAAGAAAAACCATCTGATGGAATGGATGGCTCAGGTGGAGGGATTGACAAATTTGAGATTGGGGAGAGAAACTAAGGGAAAGTTTAGAGGCCATTAAGGCTGAGGAAGAGGGAGAGGATGATGCAGGGGACACAGAAAGCTCTAACTGAGAAAGCTGTTGGTTTTGGTCTTGGAGATATGGTGAGGAGCCATAAAGGCAGGAGATACACCATCTAAGGGGTCAGGTGGAGAAGCAGGGAGAGTTTCTGGTGGAGCAGAGTGAGCCAGAAGTATTTCAGCCATCATGTAAGACAGAATGAGAGAAGAACACATCCTCAAAGTGAAAAAGTCCTAAAAAATGATGTTTTTTTGCCAACTTGCCACTATTGTGACAAAAGTATAAGATCAGCTTTTTGCGTTTTTACAACCTTTAAAATTTTTTTTATTGAAAAAAACAGAAAGAGGGTAGAAATAATACACAATTTCAAAAAAAAGTAAGAAATCACTAGTTGATAATTACATATTTTCCTCTTAGAAGTAGTTGTTCAAGTTACATAAGTAAAGCATACAAAGTGGACATTTAAACAGTGAGACTGTAAACAGTTCTGTTCAATGATCCAACAAAAACTTAGTATAATGATTATCAATCTTATACACTTAAACATACATGCAGTTATATTCTTTAGAGTACTTTCTTTTTGTCTCTTTTTTTACAATAATCAATTCTCTTAAACTGTTTAGAAGTTCTATGCATGCATGAATCTCTACATGTATAACTATCCTTTCTTTATTAGAGGGAAAAACAAATCAAAACAACACAACAAAGCAAGTTCCTAGAAAAACGTGAAACAAAAAAGTCATATAGAACCACAATACTAGGTGATCTGCAGTACTTACTATGATGTCTCTCTTTATTTTCAATAGAATTGTCTACATCATCAGGTGTGGTATAATTGGACATAGCACTACGCAGCAATATTAATAAAAACAAAGCATTGGAGACATTTTATGACTTCAAAAGCATTTAATAATCCAATGGAATGGGCATCCTGTTGAATCTTGTCATCTTTAGAGTAGCTGCCTCTACTCTCAGACTTGATGCTATCAAGCATACCAGATTCAAATAAAATCAGTCAAGACAAACATTGATCTAACAAACCAGATTCAAATAAGATCAGTCATAGTAAGAAAGTGTAAGTAATACAGGGCTTCAGTTTAAGTTAATAGGAAATTAAGGATAGTTACCATAATATATCCTGCCTTTTTGGGGGGTAGCTGTCTGTGCTTTCAAATCTAGTACAAGTAGACAGACTGGAACAGAAAAAAAAACAAACTAAAGAGAGTGATAAAAATAACATGGCTTTTAAATCCTGATACACTATTAATAATGTCTTCTGCCTTCCTTTTTTAGCTAATTCTGCCCTTTTCACTTTCTCAGGGTACTTTGTATATTTTTGGGTTCCACTAACTGCTTTAGTTTTTAGATTAGGGAGGCTACACTCTATCTACCTAAGTGGTTCTGAACCTTTTTACCCCTGAACTTGATCATGAGCTGTATTCATTTACTCACTAAAGCCTCAAGGTTTTCCTTCCTTATAGCTGAATAGTTCTCCACTGCAGAAAAGTTTCACGGGTTTCCAACCTATCTGCAGCTGTTGGATGAGCTGTCCCTGTTTCTCTCTGGTTCCCTGTCAACTTGGAGCATTGTTTTCTCACCTTTGATTTTTGGTTCATTAATCCTCTTTCAAGTTGATTGTATTTCCTATTCAGAGCATCTCAATGGACCCTATCTCCTAGTCTACTCTTCCTTTTTTTTTTTTGTTATTTTATCCAGGCCATCTGTGTTTGAGATTATAACCAATCTTCTCTGCTTCATCTCTGTTATGCTATTTTTCTGTCATTGTTGTTTATTTTTCTCCTTCTTTCCACTATCTGCCCCATTCATTGAGGCCTTTCTGCCATTGTTCCTGGAATCCTGGTGATTTTTTTCTTTCTCTCTAGAATGCCCTTTAGTATTTTTTGTAGGGTTGGATTGGTGGTCATGAACTCCACCAGTTCCTCTTTGTCATGAAAATATCTTGATTCTCCACTAATTTTGAGCAATAGTTTTTTTTTTATTTTTAAAGTAGTAAAATACCACAGAACAAGACAGAACAAAGCCAATTGACACAGTGTAGTGAAATTGGTACAGAACTTCACAGCAGGTTATCAGGATAACAGTAATAGGTGCTATAATATATCTCATTTTCTCCACAATAGTTGTTCTTTCACTCAGGTATATCAGAATCAAAGGAAATACAGAACATAATAGAACTTATCAAAACAGAATATTGAATAGAGCAGTACCATTAATCAGAACAAAGCAAAACCATGATAAAAATATTTGACTTCCAAGAGACAGTAGAAGTAAATCTCCCATATTTGCTATATTGCATATAGTCAACCTCACAAGAGATGCTCAGATCTCTGGCTCCCACTTGCTAACCAGGTTGTGTGGAGATGGGTGTTTGAATCTCAGCCCATTTGCCAGTAGGCTCATAGCTGCTTACCAGGGTGGCAAGCTGGTTGTTTGGTTTCCCAATGCCATAAGTTCCAACATGACATTGATCTCAGGATATGCTGATGGCTCTTGCCCTGGGGTGGCTGTGGCTTGCCAGGCCACAGCCACTTATCAGCATTGTGAGCTGGCTGCTTGGTTTTTCAGTACCCTGTGTTCCAACATGGAACAGATCTCAGGAGACACTGATGGTTCTCACCGTGGGGTGGCTGTGGTTTGCTGGGCCACAGCCACTTACCAGGGCAGCAAGCTGGTTGCTTGGTTTCCCAGTGCTCTAAGTTCCAACATGGCATGGATCTTTGAGTGATAGTTTTGCAGGGTCCATCAATCTGGGTTAGAGGTTATTTACTTTCAGAGCTTGGAATACTTTGCTCCAAGCTCTTTTTGATTTGATAGTTTGTGTTGAGAAGTCTGCTGTGATTTTGATGGGTTTTCCTTTATAGGTTGATCTGTTTCTTTTCTCTGACATCTTTAATATTCTGTTCTTATGTTGAATTTCTGGGATCTTGATTATTATATGTCTGGGTGTAAATCTGTTTTGGTTGTAGCTGGCTGGAGTTCTGTATGCCTCCTATATTTGAATCCCATTTCCTTTTCCTATGCTTGGGAAGTTTTCCTTAATTATTTCTGTGAATAGTCTTTTTATTTCATTTGTATTTGCCCCTGATTCTTCACTCACATTTTTTATTCTTAAGTTATAGATCCTCTTGTCAACTTCTAACCTTTTTATTGTTACTTCCTGGTTCCTTGTTATATTTAAGAGTTCTTTCCTTTCATGATCACACATTGCAAATCTATCTTCAAATTTTGAAAGTGTATCTTTCATTTCTGTCAAGAAATTTTGCCAGCTTTCAGTGGAGTTTTTAATTTCCTGGCATTCTCTTTTGATCTGTTTCATGTATTCTACATTTTGTTTATATTTTTCATCAAAAGTTTCTCTTCTTTTTTTGGGTTCCTCTATTCTTCCATCTGTGTTTTCTTGAGAGGTGCTTAGCATTTTTTTTATTAACCTTCTTATATCTTGCTTCACTTGAGCTAGAATTTCAGGTTTAAGTTCATTGATGAGGTCACAAAAGTATTTCTTTATGTGTGCTGAGGCTGTGTCTGATATTGCATGTTTGCTGCCCTTGATCTTTTCAGTATTTACCTCTCCTGGACTTATTTTCCCTGGGTCAGTGGCTGGAGGATTTTTCTTATTTCTTTCTATTGTCATGTTTCTAGTTTCTTTCAGACAGGTGTATGGTGGAGGTCTCAGTTCCTTTCCATATTGCTTACAGTTTTTCTAAAGCATGCTGTCTAGGGGATTGCTACCCTCTCCAGTTTGCTATTGATCTGTGAGGTGCATGCAGAGGTGATGTGGGCTGGCCCCTCTCCTCTGACCTAGTCAAACAGTGAGTGTCTTCAGCACATTAGTCTGTGCCTTACAGATATCACAAGTTTGGGACCATTTTGTCCCTGACTATTGGGTCCTGACCAGAGGCATGACCCAGCCCAAGCAGATCCCACCAGTCCAGTTTGGGCCAGGAGCAGCTGACTGATGCCACTGTGGTTGTCAGTTCAGGCCTGTATTGCCCAACTCCAATATGTTGTCCAGATGGTCACTCTTTCTGCAGGACCCAGTTTCCAGGACTCACCACAGGTCAGTGCAGCTTGCCCTGTCAGTTCCACTCTCTGTTGCAGAAGATCCTCTTGCCAAGGGTCTCAGGCTCACCGAACCCTGAGCTTGGCAGGACCAAGACCTCAGCTAGTTTGTGAGTTTCCCAACCCCAAGAGGGGCACAGCACAGCATGGGACCAGGTCCAATGCAAATGTATCCAGCTCTGGTCCTCTGCACAGCACAGTGCAGGACCAGCTCCAGTGAGAGCAAGACTAGTTTCAGCCCTCCATCCACATTTTTTCCTTTTTTCTTTTACTTCAGTTTCTTCCTTGGTTGTGAGAATCCCTCTCCTTTTGTCTGGTCTTCTCCATGGTGTTAAATTCTAGCATATGAGTTTTTTTTTTTTTTTGCTCAGAGAGGCTCTCTATCATGCTACCTTTCAATCTGTCATCTTTTGATAAGGATTTTATAACATTCTTGCAGACAAGAGCAACAAGGTTATAAACCAGGCACCTCAGAAGTGTGTTTTTCAAGGGACAGGAAAAGGTCTCCAAGACCAAATTATAAGTAAGCTGAGAGAACTACTTCACCTTGGGATGTACGAACTTTAGCTCTCCCCCAAGAACATGGAAGTTGTCCTGGATCACACCTATCAAAAGAAGTCATTACCTGTTTTGAAAGTGAGACATGGAGAGTCCCAACACCCATTCTCATTGGTTTTCACCAAAGAGTGTGGGGTGGGGTCCCAGAGAACAAAAGGGTAACAGTTTTGCCTCAGGATGTATGGCCTAAGACATGTGAAAACTGATATCTCTGTCTAGGGACAGCGATGGATAGGTTTCCTGACACAAGCTTTCAAAATTTAGGAACAGAAGCAGAAAACCCCAGATGATACTTGTGATGCATAAGGAGGGCTGAGATTGCATTTTGATTAGCAATGGGAAATAAACAGTCCCAGAAGGAAAAAAAAGGTGGTTCATAGGCAGGGAGCTCGAATTTGGAGTGACTCCCAGGAGCTAGCACTTTGCCATCTGAGTCTCAAGGCACCATGTTGTTATAGTATTCTGGTGCAATAGAGAAGCAAAAGTACAAACAAAAATGGTTTACTAAGTTGACGATGTAGAAAGTAGCACACAGGCGGCTGGGCTGTCTCCTTCAACAGTTACAGAGAGGCAGAGGCAGAGGCAGGCCTCTGATTGAAGTGGCACATGGGGCAGATATCGATGTGTGAGGTAGTGATTGGAATTCTCTGTGCTTGCAAACAAGAAGGGGAGTTGCAATTAGGACTGAAGAAGAGGAAGGAAGTGGTAAGCATTGCACTTTGGCTTTCTGCCATGTCTACTGTCATAACTGTACAGTAAAGTATACTAGGGCAATAACCTTTCAACATCATCCTATACTGTGGTGAGAAAATATGGGGATCAGAATGGAAATGGGAAACACAGGGTAGGTGGTGGAGTAGGAGGTGAGACAGTGAAAGAGCATGTGAGATAGACAGAGTGACAGAGACAGAGAGAGAGTCAGAGAGCAAGAGAGAGAGAGGTACAGAAGGAGAGA
>PVLA01007833.1:0-98482 GCA_004027455.1 Hydrochoerus hydrochaeris
CTTCTTCTTCTTCTTCTTCTTCTTCTTCTTCTCCCTTTCTCTTCCTCTTCTTCTTTTTTTAATTGGTACCAGGGATCAAACTCACTACCATGCACTTGCAAGGCAGGGACTTATGCTGCTGAACTAAATCCCCAGACCCAAATGCTTTCTTCTTAAAGGGGACTCAGATCAGATTCAGTTAGGAAAAGCTGTCTGTGCTCATTCAGGTCCCCTAAGAAGCGGTTGCTTAGCTATGTACACTTAAGACTGCAAGGGGTTTACTGAGGGAGTGACTTTTGCAGAAGAAGCAAAAGGAGGAGGAAGCAGTGATGAGTGGGGCAGAACTCTAGTCTAGGATGCTGACTGGACACTTCAGAAAGGAAGGCACAATTAGGCAGGAGAGCTTCTTACTAGAAGCATCATGTTTGCTTTACTGTTCAGCTTTGATATCTTGGAATTCTCCCTAACTGTCTGTCAAGAAGCCCCTAAAGCTTCAGTTTGCAGTGGGCCTGCAAAGTCTTAGCCAGCCCAGCGATGGGCTCTGGATCACGCTGCCCCTCGGAGGAGTGCTGCATAGGTAGGTACCGGGCCCAGGCTTCAGTGCCTGGTGGGGATGGCCCAGACACTCATGACCTTAGCCCTAAGGCTATCAGCTGTTGGGCAGCACAATCTCTTTTATTTCTTTGTGAGATATACTTTATGTACAATAAAAATTTACCTTTTCTGTGTGTAGTCCTATAATTCCCATCATAATTATGAAAGAGAATGTCCCCTTTGCCTCCAAAATCTTTCCTTAGGACCATTTGTAGTGAACCCATATTCCAGTCCCAGGCCCTGGCAACTACTGATTTGTCCTTCCCCTGCCCTTAAGTTCTGTCTGTTTAAGGATGTCATAGAAACAGAATCACCCAGTCTGCAGCCTTTGAGTCTGGCTACTTTCACTAGTGGAATGTACTTGGAATTCTCCCATGTTGTTGCCAGTACCCACGACTCATTCCTTTCTAAAGCTGGGTAGAATTCCCTTTTGTGGAGATACCACAGTTGTCTGTTCACCAACTGAAGGACATCTGGTTGGGCTATAGTTTTTAGCAATGTGAATACAACCTTTACAAATAGTCGTTTTCATAGATTTTTCGTGGGTGTAGACCCATGTTTTCCTCTTGGATAAATCTGCAAGAGTAAAATTGCTGACTCAGTGGTGTGTGAGCCATTGAACTTGGTCAGGAACTGTGGAGATGTTTTCCAGAGTAGCCTCTAAAGTGCTTATCTCAATCTGCCTTCCTGCTGCGGGAGGCATCTGCAGAATGAATTCCCAAATCCTGATCCTATTGGGAATACGACCCCAGACTCAGTTTGTTGGTGCAAATAATAAAGCACTCTGACACCGAGAAATCTCAGTAAGGTTTCTGCAGAAGGGTAAGAGTGCACTCTTAGCAGGAGGCCGCAGGTACACAGAGCAGCAGCAGGTTCCTTTTATTTCCTATCACAGAGACACTGGTCACTGACCAGTTTGAAGGGTCAAATCTGTCTGGATTGGCCAGTTCAAGTGGCCTGAGGGCCTGAAGTTTTGCTGGGAGGACGCTAAGGGAGGAGACGGTGGGGCAGGGGCTGGAAAGTCTCTCTCTGGCTGCTGTGCTTTATCTTTGGTACTCAGTGTTGCTTCCAGAATCCAAGCTGAATAGACTTTTTAGAGCACCCCAAGGTGGACTAGACGTTAAGATGGAGGTGCTCCTGTTCATGTCCTCTGATGGAAAAGTCAGGGCCATGGCTTCTCACAGTCCTGGTAGTCAGGGCTTGGTGCCACCCACCCTCTGCTACTGACCAGCTGTCTGCCTCGCACTGCTGTCCTGTGTCCTCCCACACCTGCTGAATTCCAAGCTCCTCGGGCACACATCATTCTTTTCAATGTGCCCCCGGCCACCTTGGCTGTCAGGGACAACCCTTCCCATCCTTTTGTTCTGGGCTCACCCCCTTCTCTGTGGGACCTACCAAATGACCCCTCAAAGGAAGTTTTCTCCTTTCTGTTATTTGTGTGTTGCCTGCTCACCCTCAGCCTTTGGAAATGCCAAGACAATCCACAATGACAACTCAAGCCGCTTTGGGAAATACATCGACATCTATGTCAACCCCAGCGGGGTGATTGAGGGCGCCCGGATCGAGCAGTTCCTCCTGGAGAAGTCCCGGGTGTGCCGGCAGGTAAGGCCCCGCTGCGCCATTCCGCAGCATCCAGAGGGAGGGGGTCGTTCTCGAGTGACAGCGCAGCCCCTAACACTGGGGCGTGGAGGTCTGTGCACATGCAGATGGGTGGAAAGGCCAAGAGTGGGGCAGCATTGTTTGTGAGGATGGCACTTCTAGGCCCAGCAGGTGGGAGAAGGGAGCTCCCATTAGATCAGCCCACCCCAGCCAACACCAAGCAGTGCTCATTTGATCTCCATGGTTCCCAAGTGCAGGGTCTCCTCCTCCCTGGTAGACAAGGGCATGCCCAGGGCCAGAGGGCTGTGCGTGGCAGTCTCTGACACTGGAACTTGTCCTTCCCAGAGGCCCACGTTAGTCCACACAGGGGTTGGTGAACTGGTAGGATTTATCACCCTAAGAGGTGCCCAGAATGGATGGGAAACCCCTAAGCAGATTAGAAACAAGCCTTATTCACAGGAAGAGAAAGATTAGAAAATTACAGCATGGACCAGGGATACAGCTAAGTGATAGAGCGAATGTTCTGGGCTCAATCTCCAGAAACACACACAGGCACACATGTACATACACACATGCTCACACACACACACTAAGATGTATTAATTGTGGGATGTTGAGCAGAATTTAAAAGGAGAGTATGTCAATGAATAGAGAATCCATCAGAAAACAGAGGAATAGAAAGGAAGTTGAGCTAGGAGTGATGGTAGTGCAGGCCTGTGATCCCGGCACTCAGAATGCTGAGGCAGGAGGGTCACCACAAGTATGAGGCCAGCATGGGCAACTTAGTGAGACCGTGCCTCAAAATAAATAAATAAACAAAAACAAAAGAGGGATGAGGGTGTAATTTAGCAGTACAGTTCTTGCTTAGCGTGAGTGCTGCTTAAAACACAAAGCCTCAGACAGCCCATGTGAGCCCATGGCTGTCAGATCTTCACCAGGCTGCAATGCACTGCAAGGCCCATGGCTTCTTCAGTCAGAGAACCCTGTGTGGCTCCGGGAAGCTTCAGGGCTGGGAAGATCGGCCAAGATGCAGGGAGCACAGGGAATGGAGTGAACCCACCCAGAATGAGGACAGTGGCCAGCCCGGCCAGTCCTCAGGTCAGCGCCAGAGCCACACCCAGAGGGGAGACCTGCAAGGAGAAGCCAGGACAGTGCCGGGCCTAAGCGCCTTTGGGGGGTTGGCTCATGAGTCTTGGACACCACCCCTCACAGGCCCCAGATGAGCGCAACTACCACATCTTCTACTGCATGCTCATGGGCATGAGCGGGGAGGAGAAGAAGCTGCTGGACCTGGGCACACCCTCTGAGTACCACTACCTGACCATGGTGAGCCACCCAGCCCAGTATTCCTCAGCTGTGAACTGAGAGGCGGGTAGGGACAATGCCCGCTCTGACGTTCCTGACTTTCACTGGACCTGTGGGGCAGGGGTGGGGTCCATCTTTCCCTGCTGCTCCAGCTCCTTCAGGGTCTGGCTCACTTTGTGTCCACCAGGGATCTTCTTCTTCTTCCCTTGTGCTAAGGTGACCAGGTTGTCCCAACATGCCTCATCTTCCTTTGGTCCCCTCTGGACTGACAGAGGGCTGCTAGGAGTCGGGCATAGACAGTCATCATGTGCCTCCTGCATCCATCCTCGCGGGTGCCTTGCGGCCACAATAGAGCCGGGAAAGCAAGCCCAAGGGAGTGTGACACAGGCAGCTGTGTGCTCCCAGTGGCTCACAGAGGAGTAGATGAGTCCCACCTTTAGGTCTGTTCTGTGGTCACTGCCTCAAAACTTCCCCAGCACTTGCCTGGAACATGGCGGTACGTCCCTTAGGGCTGCCCTGTTGCTATTCACGACAGCTGCAGGGCAGCTCTGACACCTGCGTGTCTCTGGTGCAGTTATTTGCCAGGAGTCCAAGCTCTCGGCTCCAGGTCACTCCCAAGACCATCCCTCCAGCACCACTGCTTCCCAATTTCAACCCCAGCTCCCTGAGTCACAGCCTCTGCCCCCACCTTGTCCTCTGGCTCCCTTTGTGGTCCACACTCCGTTCTGTGTGGCTCTGAGGGTTAGCATGCAGGGCCAGCTGGGGCACCTATCACAGCCACGACACTCATTGGTCTCCCACTGGCTCCTCTTGGATGCACGGTTCCCAGAGCAGGCCTGGGCTCACTGTGACTCAGTTCCAGTGGGGAGCCCAGAGCCCAGCCTGCGGTAAGGAAGTGTTTGTCAGAGGAGCAAGCCTACAGCGTTCCCCGGCCACAGACAGGCGGGCTGGAGCACAGTCAGAAGAGGGATACAGGCTCTGAGAAAGGAACAACCTGTTCGAGGTCATACAGTGACCAAGGGCTGGTGCTGGTGGCCCAGGCACTCACAGCATCCTGGTTCTGACTTGGAAGGACTCCTTTTTCTGAGCTTGCCCCTGGGTGTGGCCTTTTGGGGCCCACCTGAGCATGTGAAGGGTGACTTCTCAGGGGCCTCGGGCTGAGTCTCCAACCTGCTTGTCGTCTCAGCCCTGCTGGCCCTGGTAGGGAGGGGTAGGAGGACCGGGGCGACCCTGTTCACTGAAGCGCTCTGTTTCTCAGGGAAACTGCACATCCTGCGAGGGCCTCAGTGACTCCAAAGACTACGCTCACATCCGCTCGGCCATGAAGATCCTCCAGTTCTCCGACTCTGAGAGCTGGGACATCAACAAGCTGCTGGCCGCCATTCTCCACCTGGGGAACGTGGAGTTTATGGGTAATGCTGCCCCCACCCCTGCTACCTCCAGGAAGAAGGAGCCAGGGCATTAGGACAGTGGGGGGAAGTCTCCAGGGTGCACACTGGCCCAGGGGTCCTGTGGTCCAATTTGGTTCTGGGAAAAACGAAGCTATGATTTGGAGGCCACATGGCAAGGGAGATATCAAAGCTTAAGGCCCTCAAAGGTAGAGATTCTAGTCAGTCACCCCCTCTTTTTTGCCAGGACCCCAAAAAGCTATGCCTTCAGGTTAAGCATAAACAAATCCATGCACAAACTGGCAAACCTGTGTATGAACATCAGAGTGATTTGGGAATTCAGGTGCCCTGGCCTGTGAGAATCACCAAGTACCCAATGGAATTTACGAGCGATCAGCAGCAACCTAGGCCCTTAATGATTCCTTCTCATAATTTTTCAAGCACAACATCCTGCACGCAGCCAAAATTAAATAGGAACAGAGAAATAAGGTACCCTGAACAAAAGCCAGCAGAAATGTTAAACAATAATAATAGGTCCACAAAAATTTCAGGTATTGGAACTGCTGGGCATAGGTCACAGAGTAATTCTGTTTGCTAGAAAAAGAAAAGAGAAAGCCATGCTGAAAAATTTAGACAGAAAACTCAAAACTCCAAAAAGTGGCACTGCATGTTTTAAAAGAAGCAAAACAGCAATGTTAACATTAAAAACTTCAGGAACTCAATGGATAGGTTCAACAGCTGAGAGCATGAATGTCACAAGAAACCAGGGAGAGGCAAAAAGAAGGGAAATAGAAAAGCGAAGGGAGGAAACCCAAGGATACCATGAGAAGATGCAGCAAAGTGTCCACTGGAGTGCCAAGGGGAAGCAGACACAGAGTTTGGAGAGACCATGGCTCGTTCTGGGCACCCATTCCCAGAGCGCTGGGGAAAAGACAGATTTTTTTTAGGAAGCCGTTTTGGGCATCAGGGAAAAAGGAGCCTGGGTCTCAACTCCAGGTGAAGGGTGTGAGGGCCACCCATCATGGTCAACCAAAGCTGGCGCTGCCTCAGACGCTGCCCAGAGGGACACTGAACAGGAAAGAGTATCAGAAATCCAGTCTCAAGGAAGTGCCCGGGGCCCAGAAGGCTGGCAGTGAGGTCACATGAAACCTAACACTGACCACCCTAGAACTAAGTGCTGGGAGAGAACTATGTTTTTTCCGCAAAAGTTGAAAAAAGTGGTCACCTCTGAGGAAGGAACACTGTTTTCACAGGAAGGGGCACAGAGGGCTTTTTGGTATTGGCAGGGTCCTCTTGGCTTTATTGTTACATGATGTTGACTTTATTCTTTACAGCACACCTTTGTGTTTGAGGCTCTTTTTTTTTTTTTTTTTTTTAACAAAGTCTCACTATGTAGTTCAGGCTGGCCTCAAACTCCTTGATCCTCTTGCCTCAGCCTCCCAGGTACTGAGATTACAAGCATGTACAACCATACCTGGCAGGGCATTATTTTTTTTTATCTGTATATTTTATCTCACAATTAAAAAACAATTTTTTTGGAAATTTTTTTGCATGTAGCCCCAAGGACTGAGCTCACGACCTCATGCTTGCCAGGCGGGCACTTACACCACCGAGATAAATCTCCAGCCAATTTTTTAAATTTAAAAATGAACCACAACTGCAGCCCCAGCCTGGCATGCCTAAGGGGGATGCTGGCTCAAAGAGGAAGAACTGAAAGTGGAGAGTGGTCAGAAAATATCCATTCGACTAAAAGAACAAACGAATGCTCAGGTTTCTACAGACAGTGCAGTGGATGAGGGCTGGTGGTGGCTTATCTTCTCGCACGATAGACCCTAGTTAGCCCTGCCAGCCCAGTGCCCACTGCACTTCCCGGTTCAGTCTTCCCTCTCCAGATAAGCCTGAGTATCCTCCAGTTTCCCCTTGACCCACTCACTAGGTGGCACAAGCCATGGTTGGTGCCACTCATTCATAGCTAAGGTGCTCGTGCAGCTGTCACTGGGGACATTCACAAGGAGAGAGTCCACGGAAGGAGAGGCCGTGGCTCACCTGTGGGCACAGCATTACTGAGGTGTTGGTTAGGGGCTGCTGCAGGCCTCAGACACAGCCCCACTTAGGAAACTGCTTCTCTTTCTAGCTGCCATCTTTGAGAACCTGGACTCTTCTGACGTGATGGAAATGCCCGCCTTCCCTGCTGTGATGAGGTTACTGGAGGTAACCTGAAACTAGCTCCCTCTTGGTTTTTGTTTGCTTGCTTGTTTCTGCAATTCTGAGGTCTTTGCACAGAGCTACATCCCCTCCCATTTTGACTTTTTAATTTTGAAAGTTTCAGGGCACTAAATTACTCAGGCTGGGCTTGAACTTGTGATCCTTCCACTTGAACTTCCCAGGATTACAGGCATGCACCACATGCTCAGCTTAGCCATTTTTGTGAGAAGTGCTAGGAGCCCAAGTTGCTAGATCCCTGGCCTTAGCATCTTTCCCAGGCCCCATCTCACCTCCCTGCTCTCCTAGTAGTGCTCGGCTTCTGTGTCCCAGGGAGCACTGTGAGCTGACCATTAACCATGAGGCAGAGCAGGAGCTTTGACGAGTCCTCTTCCTCCTTCTCTGGCAGCCGTCCCTGCATTCAGCCCTCACTCTTCCCCATTGAATCTCTCGGCTTCCTGCTAGTGCACCTGACCCTATACCCACCGGAACATCCCTGCCCAGTGTCCTGGTCCCCAGGACTTCTCCATAAATTGTGCCGTTCTGAGAGAGGGACATGTGCCAGCAAGTGTCTAAATCATGCCATTGGCCATCCCTGTCCTCCAGAGGACACAATGAACCTTGATGGGGAGGGAGGGCAACAGGCTCTGGGTGGCTGATGCTGAGGACACTAAGCCAGAACTAATACTGAGGGCAGTTCTCTGAGAGATGAATAGACTCAGAAGCAAAAGCACAGGCTGTTAATGTTCTTTCGGTTCAAAGGTACTACCTTGGTCCATCTTTGCTGCTCTAATGGAATACCTGATGCTGGGTACTCACAGAGAATAATGGCCTTCAGTTCTGGAGGCTGGAAGTGCAAGGACACGGTGCCAACATCTGCTTGGTCTAGCGAGGGCCTCCCCACGGCATTAGAGCTGCACAGAGCAGCCACACCCACTGAGAGCCGCTTTCATAGCAAAGCCATTCCCTAGACTGCCAAGTGACCCGGTCACCCATCAGCCCATTTCTGAGGGCGGAGCCCTCATATTCACCTCCCTGAGCCCCACCTTCAAATACTTAGGAGTTTGGGGAGTATAGCACAGGAATACTGGGGACACATTCACACCACTGCAGGTACTCAGGCTTTGCTGGCTCCGCCTTCTTCTCCTGGTGGGGAGGGCCCAGCCCATCAGACTCCCGTGCTCTAGACCTGCAGCCTCCAGTGGGGGTGACCTGAGTTGGGCATAACCAAGTCCCGACCTCAGAGTCTGCCTTGTACCAGTCCCTTTCCTGGGCCCTAGAGGCCATGCTTGACCCCCACTGAGTTAAGCCTCCTGAGTGTCTGTGCCTGCACTGCCAGGGCCCTGGCTATATCCCCTCCTCTGGCCCTGGTTACAGGGGCTAACTGCCATCAGGTCCTGGGTGTGGGTGTCTGCTCACAAGACACAGCAGGAGTGGGGCTCCACAGGTCTGACCTTGTCATCCTTACCAGGTGCAGCACCAACCCCTCCAGGACTGTCTAACCAAGCACACCATCTTCATCCGAGGGGAGGAGGTCATCAGGCCCCTGAACATTGCCCAGGCTGCTGACCGCAGGGACGCCTTCGTCAAGGTACAGGGCCTGCTTCCTACCCTGTTGGTGGAGAGCAGAAAAGAGCAAAGATGGGTGCGCAGGGCCCAGCTCTGCCAGTCACCTGTGGGTGACCAGGATTCCCATCCTCCCTAGTGTCATTTTCATGCCTTGAAAGCAGGGGTAACACCCCTCGGTAGATCTTTATGCCCAGTTGATGCACAGCCTTTCCAGGTGAAGTTGGAGAAGGGGCAGCTTCCCCTGTGCCTCAAAGCCCAGGGGCTCTACCCCCTGTCTCCCCAGGGCATCTATGGGCATCTCTTCCTATGGATTGTCAAGAAGATCAATACTGCCATCTTCACACCACCAGACCAGGACCCCAAAAATGTGCGAAGGGCCATCGGCCTCCTGGATATATTTGGCTTTGAAAATTTCCAGCAAAATAGGTATGAGGATCTCAGTCTACCTACTTTCGGAAAACAGAAGCTCAGAAACTTCCCTTTAACTGAGCAAGGCGTCTCCCACCCCACCCAACCCTCCTGTACTAAGAGCCAGGGGCTTCTACTTTTACTCACGACTTAGGCTGTCTGCCAGCAGGACAAGTCTTTCTGTGAGATGCCTTTGTCCCTCTCCCTACACCCCACTGTGTCCACATAGAGAAGGCCACATAGTTGAAAGCCAGCCCCCAGAGCCAGGCTGAGACTCCAGCCTTTGCCACCAATCCTAGGCCATCAGCTCTCCTTGTGGAACAAGAGTGACTTATGACCTGAGGTCACAGAGATGATGGGAATCCCTAGCACTAATTCAGCTGGAGGATTTGTAGCCTTCCCTGACTCTGGCGTTTGGGGAGGGGGTTAGGTAAGGCAGGTCTCTGACCCAGTGCCCCAGTGAGACTAGGAGCTGAAGAGCTGTGACCAGGAGGTATATGTGACTGGAACAAGGCTGAGAGGTAGAGACAAGGGCAAAGGGAAAGGCAGGGAAGTCAAGCCTGGGCAGGTGACACCTGGCATTATCAGGCAGGAGGTGGTTAAATGGGAAATAAGGGCTCGGGGACATTCAGGAAGAAAGTGTTCAGGCACGAGCCACTTTCAGTTAAAGGACTGGGCAGGATAGAGTCCAGCCCATTGGTTTCAGGAAGTCAAGGCCTCTGGGCACTGTCGAAAGAGCAGGGTGGGGTGGGGGGCTGGCCAGACCTTGGTGTGCCCCTGCCCAGGACCCTGTCTTTGGCCAGAAGTTGACCTTGGGAGGCATTTAGAACCCGATGTGTCCCAGGGCTGGTGAGCCACAAGCCACTCCAATTGTGAGCACACCAGAATCTCAGCCAGCTGGGCCAGCTAGGGCAAGGCAGAGGACCACTGACTATGTCAGAGGGAGGAGTATGTTAAACTGACTGCAGTGGGACCACAAAAGCATAGCAAACTCCAGTGGTTTCTGGCCCAGGGGAAAATGACAGGAAAGCGGGGCAAGCACACCTGTGGACTTATTAGATGTGGCTGAGTGGTTGGTTCTAAGGATCTGGCCAAGTGTGCAGGGACCCCTTCCTGAAGGAAGACCACCTGTGGCAAACCCCTGGGTCTGGGACAGGCCCATAGCCTGGGGGCCTGGGGCAGGAGAGCTGCAGGCACTGGGTCTCAATTTGGTTATGACTTCTGCAAGGTTCAGGGAGCCCCTTCAGGCAGTGTGCATGGCATGGGGGACCTGGGTTAATAGACATTGAACAAGCTGTCCCAGAAAGATGAGGTCCTGCCCAGAGGTGACCACCCGAGGAGGAGATGCCCGAGACACCCAAAAATGAGCAGAACCCCCCCAAGTCATGAAGAGACAGAGCAGACTCTGCAGCAGGGAGAAATAGGAGCTTTTGAAGAACTGCAATAATTCCAAGCTACCTAGAGTGGCCCCAGGAAGGCTGGAGAGATGGCCAGAGCTTTCTCCTGTGGTCTCTTCCTGGATCTGAAATCAGTGGGAGGTGGGAGGATTTGAAGTGCAGGGCAAGAGCAGATGTGCACATCAGAAAGCGCTGCTCTGGGGAGAGCAGAGCCGAGGTCACTACTGTGCTCCAGGTGAGCAGTGAAGCTGGCCTGGAAAAACAGTAAACAGATCGAGGTGCAGTGTTGGAGATAACATAGGCCAACTTTGGCCACCAGTAGACGTGGAGGAGGGACAGGGTCAAGCTTGACTCTTTGTTTTCTGACTTGAGCCAGGGTGGTTGGTAGAGGAGCTGTTTCTTAAAGCATGGAACCCTGGAGGAAGATCAGGCTGGAGAGTTGGCAGGGGTGAAGGCATGGAATAGGGAGCACACCTCAGGTCACCCCCACTGGAGGCTGTAGGTCTAGTATATTCCCAGACAATGCCAGGTCTCTGAAAACTTGTCTCAATACCAAGTCCACTGTCTTGTGGGGGCATTTAGCCCAGTGCAGAGGCTCAGTGGCAGGACAGGCAAGCCCAGCTAAGGACCTGGGGGATTGTGAGACACCAAAGGCAAGGGCTTGATGTTAGCTGAGCCCCTTGCTGCTCTTAGCGCACTTGCCATGGGATAGAGGTGTTGGCAATGGAGGTGGAGGTGCGGGATGTGCAGAGAAATGTGTGCCTCCGTGCACAGGGTGACTTCACATATCCAGGGGTGTGTATCTGTGTGCACGTGGTTGTGTGCAGATAGCAGTGATTGCAGGGCTCCCACAAGCTGCAGTGGGGACCCTGCTGACGCCACTCCAACCTGGAGGGTGGTGCTGTCTCCACAGCTTCGAGCAGCTCTGCATCAACCTCGCCAATGAGCACCTGCAGCAGTTCTTCGTGCAGCATGTGTTTGCCATGGAGCAGGAGGAGTACCGCTCAGAGAACCTCGCCTGGGACTACATCCACTACACCGACAACCAGCCCACGTTGGACCTGCTGGCTCTGAAGCCCATGAGCGTCATCTCCCTCCTAGATGAAGAAAGCCGCTTCCCAAAGGTGTGTGTCTGACATTCTACTGGAGCCCTTGCTCCCCGAGGTTAGGAAATGCCATTAGGGTGGCCCATGTGTTCCCAGGGGTGCTGAAATCTCTAGCAGGAATAATTAGATGAGCCCTAGTGTAAACAGACTAACCTCTCCTTCAGTGCCCCTCAGCCCACATCTGGCAGGAAAGCTTCCCTGAACATGGGGTTCCAGTTCAGAGAGTAGAGCAAGGGAGCTGGAAGTGGGGGTGGCAGACCTGGCTCCTGTTCCCAGCTTCATTGTCACTCAGTGTGATGTGTCCAGATGAGGGTTAGAGTCTCCTCTGTGGGGAGCCATCAGTCACTTGAATCTCTAGTTTGCTTCATCCCCATCGGGGAGCCCCTGAGCCCTGTGTGTGGCCTACCTGAGCCCATCGCTGGACTCCGGAACCTGAACCCACAGAGTATCCCTGTTTTTCCAGGGGACAGATCTCACCATGCTGCAAAAACTGAACAGTGTCCATGCCAACAACAAGGTTTTCCTGAAACCCAGGAACATCCATGATGCCAGATTTGGCATTGCCCACTTTGCCGGCGAGGTATACTACCAAGTGGAAGGTGAGTTCAGCCTTCCTCATGCCCTGCCGTATCTGGAGAGCACTCCGGGAAGACCATGGCAAGGTGCTTAGTTACTTTGCACGTCTAGTAATGGGATGGTGAGATAAGTAGTATGCCTTTTACTGAGAAAGAAAATGGAATGGGCCAGGCCTCTGTTTTAGTAATAAATCTGTAGCTCACATACCCTGCTATTCATCTGCTTCAAATGCACCACTTGGTGGTTTTTAGTATATTCCCACAGTTGTGCAATGATTGCTACAAATTTATAGCATTTTCATCAGCCAGAAGAAACCTCCCATTAGCATCACTGCCGGGCCCCCGCCCACATCACTAGGCAGCAGGCGACTCCCACCTCCCCACATCTGCTGCCCCAGACACTCCAGGTGACCGGCAGTCTCCTGTGGCCAGGTGCTTTGAGTTGTCAAAAAGTTTTCAAGGCTTGTCTACGTTGTTACTTCAGTTCTTTTATTGTAGAATAATATTCTGTTAGGTGGATAGACTATATTGGGTTTTTTCATCAATTGATGGATAGTTGTGTTGTTTTCACTTTCTGCTGGCTCTTGAGCATCATCTCTGCATAACACAGCTATGTATGTTCATCTACAGGGTGATCTCAGGGTGTCTCCTTCCTGATGGGTGGGAGTGATGGCTAAGCTGGCCTGCTGGGTGGGCCCTGCTGTCCCCACAGGCTTCCTGGAGAAGAACCGAGATGTGCTAAGCATGGATATCCTCACCCTGGTTCACTCCTCCAAAAACAAGTTCCTGAGGCAGATATTTGATCTGGAGTCGGCAGAGACCAAGCTGGGCCGTGGCACCATCCGTCAGGCAAAGAACAGGAGCCAGCTCTTCAAGGTGGGCTCGGTGCCCTCCTTGGTGCCCAGGTTTCTCACCCCTGAGGACCATGGGGCCAGACAGATGCATATGGGGGGAAAACAATTTGCCCACCAGTGGATGCCAAATGCCAGCGGTACACAGCCAGGTGCTTGTGAAATAGGCACTCGAAGGACCTGTACTAGATGGAGGAATGAATGAATGAATGAATGAATGAATGAATGCACCAGGCAGCAGCCCTCTGTGGAGGGGAAGAGGAGTGTCATCATGACCCAGGCCTCATCCCCACAGCCCCCACTCATGCCCAGTGTTTCCACCAGCAGTCTGCAGACTCCACCAAGCGGCCCTCCACCCTGGCAGGCCAGTTCAAGCAGTCACTGGAGCAGCTAATGAAAATCCTGACCAGATGCCAGCCCTACTTCATCCGCTGCATCAAACCCAACGGGTATAAGAAGCCCCTGGTAAGGAGAAAGGGAGGGCACCGATGAGGAGGAAGGGGTGGATTTGGGGTGTTCAGGGCCCTGACCACTCCTTCAGCAGTCCTGGCCAGCCTTAGAGCTGCTATCTGCCCCCACATTTGATTGGAGTCAATGACCTGCAAGGCTTTGGAGGCACCCAGAAGTGCTCAGTTCCCTTAGCCTTGCTGTTCATCTGCCCTGTGTGCTTGGCCAGGATCCGGACTACCCTAGCCTCGATTTTTCTCTCCCATAAAGCCAGAACACTCTGTTTGAGGGTTAGACATAGTACCAGGGCACTCAATAAGTGGCAGAAGCCAGTCCCGAGACGATGGAGTCCAGTGCCAGAACCTGTGGTGGCTTTTTGTAGATGCATGTGGCAAGGGGGGGATCCCAGGAGCCTGCAGACGTAGGGCTTCCCTACACTGCAAAGCGCCATTTGGAGGAATAAAAGGTAATTCAAAAACATCTCATAGTTTATTCATTTATTTTTTTTGGAATTCTGTATTACCTCTACCCATTACATGCTTTTGTTTCTCTTTAAATAAAAAAAAATGAAAAAAATCTCATAAAGGAACAAAAATAAATCATCTGTAGTCATTGTTTCAAAAGATGAAATTATATGAAATTAGGGCTATTTCACAAAAATGAGAATGTCCCTTCCTACAGCTGAAATGGGAAAATGCCCGGGGATGTCCCTGTGCTCCCAGAGGTCCTCTGCCTGCACCCACACTGCCTGCCCCAGGAGCTGCCGGGGAAGGCAACCAGGCCTAGGGCTGAGGGGTAGCTTCCTGATCCCACGCTGAGGGCCCAGATTCTAGCTTGGGTCCTTTGGAGCACGACTATGGGCCACCTCATCTTTAGGAGCCACTTCTCCCTCCGCAGGGTGGTGGTGAAGACCGGGTGAAAGAGAGCAGGAAATCCTCAGTAGCAGCTCCCTGCTTAGCCCAGGCTGACTGCTGTGTGTTCCAGACCCAACGAGGAGTCCGGTCTGAGCCCTAGGGCTTGGGGGTGGGGGGGCACGAGGGGAGACAGATCTACTGGTGTGCCCAGCTAGCGTGAGCCCCAGGTAGAGGTAGAGAGGGCTCCTGCAGGCTCAGAAGGAGGCCCCAGGCGCACCCTAGGAAAGCTCTTCCAGTGGCCACGCTGGCCCCACACGGCCAGCCATGCTCCCTGGGCCCAGCTGCCCCTCCGGCTGCCTGCCTCTGCCTCGGCAAAGGGAAATGTTAGCCAGATACCTGAGAAAAATAACTCAGAGGAGAAGTCGGAGGCTGGAGTTCATGCTTGGTTGGCTCCGTTGCTTTAAGGCCTGTGACAGAGAGCATCAGCCAGGAAGCAGGGTGAGAAGGACAGAGCCAGAAGCAGGTGCCTGGTGACAGGGAGCAGGCACCGGAGGTCACACCCCCCTGCTCTGCTCCCTGCCGCCAGTCCGCCTCCCATGGGCTCCCCGGGGAAGCTGCACACTGCGGTCTGAGCTGTGGGTTAGCTTACCCCACCGATGATTCGGTCACCTCCGAGAGCCCCATCTCTGAACACAGGAGACTTGGGGGGGCACTTTAGATGTGATCCCCAAGGGAATAAGCTGACAAGTTTCTCTGCCTCTCAGCAGGAGCACCGTCTCCTCACTGCTCTGTGGCTTGGCTGCTGCCAGCCCAGCGGGCAGCATCTCCTGAGGGCTGCGGCTGTCTTTCTCCTCACTGAGCTCCGCATATTTCAGGCTGATGAAAGTCTGGTGTTCTTGTGGGCGCACTCATTTATTGGTCATCAAGTTTTGTCTTTCTGAAAACACTCCAAAAACTTTTCAGCTACCTCCACAGTCTTTTCAAAAAAATAAATAACTAAATAAAGGTCACTTTTATTCAACAAAGCATTTGTTTAGCTCCTGCCATCTCCGGGGCACAGCCCAGCAGGTCCCAGGGCCGCTGACCTCCCTGACCGTGGGCTCTGCTCCCCGCTGCAGCTCTTCGACAGGGAGCTGTGCCTCCAGCAGCTGCGCTACTCAGGCATGATGGAGACCGTGCGCATCCGCAAGTCGGGCTTCCCCGTCCGTTACACGTTTGAGGAGTTTGCAAAGAGGTTCAGAGTGCTGCTGCCCAGCACCCGGCGTGCTCAGGTGTGTGCCCCGCACCCTGCCCAGTTCTCCCCGTTCTCCAGGCCCCTCAGGAGGGACGTTCGCCTACCCCAGACCCCCAGCCTTAACAGCACCCAGCCCCCCTTGCCTCCATCCTCCTGGCGTCATCTCTCACCGGACTGGTGTCATCTCCTAGGCTCTCCGTGCTGTGACAGACAGCGAGGGGGTGACTTGCTGGCACTGGGTCACCGAGCAGCAGGCTTTCTTTCTCAGAGATGTCTGCAATTTTACTGTGAATGGTTGTGCTCTCCCCTGGTGGAGCATAGCGGGCTGTATGGGGTTTTGGAGGCAGGAAGTCCTTCCTCAAACTGGAACCTGAGTCCTGAAGTTTGCGCTGCTCTAAGGCCACACATCCCACAGCCTCCTGGAAGCCCCAGCACAGCCACAGCCTTGGAGCCTGAGCCCGGAACACTCCCTTGAACCACCCCAGGATCTAAGCCCAATAGGGTGAAGCCAGTGAGAGGAGGAGGGACAGGCAAATCTCCGGGAAAGCCCAGAGGGGCCCCCATAGCTCCCCACCCAAGCTCTGCTCCCACCAGCACTGGGCCACCGTGTTTTCTTCTGCAGCTTCAAGACAATTTCCGTGAGATGACCCTGAGCATCACTAACCTGTGTCTGGAGACAGACAAAGACTGGAAAGTGGGAAAGACTAAAGTCTTCCTGAAGGTGAGAACCTGAAAGACTGGTGGGTCCTCAGTCTCCCGGATTGCATGGGGCAGGTTGGCTTTTGCATGAGGCCTGGAGTTCACCTCTCACAATGAGCAGAGCTGCTGGAACCCGTTCTGTGCCCTCTGGGCCCCTCCAGTGCTAGAAGTTCAGAGTGCCAGGAACTGGCTCTGCCTGCCTCAGAGGGCTGCCCTTGGGGAGACTCAGCACAAGACTCTGTGTGTTGGCAGCCGGGCAGCAGCTGTGCTCAGGCAGCCTGTGGCACAGTCCAGCCTCCCCACAATATTCAGGGAGGCCAGGTCAGACAAATGCAGCCTTGCGACAGGCCAGGATCACTAGTTAGCCAGGAGCCTCTGAAGAGGAGAGCTTCGTGTTTCCCCGGGCTCCTAAGCCTGGGATAGGTGAGTGAAGTCAGGAGAGGAATCCAAAATCAGAACCAGGAGGAGTGTTCCCACCCTGTCCTCACCCTTTTCCCCTCCCGCCCACCCCAGAGCTGCCTCCAGGCCTTCAGTTCCCCCAGGCCTCCTGCCCTAGCCCATGGGTGGGTTCACTGTCCATCTGTCTGTGCATCAGTGGGCCCTGGGCCGGAGCTCTGTGGCACAGGTGGGAGGAGGGAGCAGAGGACTCTTGATTCGGTTGGGAGTGAGACTCCACAGGCGCCCAGGGCACTGCCCAGGAGGGTGGCAGGCAGTGAGGCTCCAGGGGCATCAAAGTGGTCAGCTCAGCGTGGGTAGGAGGCCCAGGAGAAGAAGGGAGCACCAACCCTCCACGCTTCCCTCCTGGCTGTTCTGGAGGCCACAGCCAAATCCAGCTGACTGAGTCCAGTGCTCACCCAGGGGACACGAAGAGGCTTGGTGCTATCTGAGCCCAGCCCAAGGAGGGTAGGAAGCCCAGCCTCTCCACACCCAGCCTGGGATGATCCTTGTCTTCTCAGGGCTTAGGTGGTGGCTCTTGCCTCTCATCCCAGGGCACAGGGATGGGGGACCAAGGCTGGGGACAGCCATGCCCTAGAATGCCACCTGCTCACGAGCTATGAGAAAAAAATTATATTGAAACAAGCATGGGTCCACTGTAGAGTTGGATGCAAACATTGCACAAATGTTGGGAAATAAAACGCACCTACAGAGAAATTTGGGCTCCATTTACAAGGAAGAGCATGAACGGGGAGCTCTTGGCACTTTCCCCGAGTCCCAGCTGCGTCAGACTGAGATGCCTTCTTTTTTGGCCTCCTGGGGAAGCCTAGGAGACACTGATTTCTGGAGCCTCACCCTGGGCGCGGGCTGGCATTGTGGGAAAGGCAGCAGGAACAGCTTCATGATGGTGTTGTCCCCTCTCACAGGACCACCAGGACACTCTGCTGGAGATACAGAGGAGCCGGGCCCTGGACGGAGCAGCGGTCAGCATCCAGCGAGTCCTGCGGGGCTACAAATACAGGTGCCGGCCCCACCTCCATCCCACCTAGCCCACATGCCTGGGCACCATATCCTTTGGGCAGGCTTGGGATGGAAACTGAAGTAGAAGACCTCTTGACCAGGACAATGCAGCCTGTGTTGGCCAGAGAATGTTTCATCAAAATGTTTGGGAAACACAAAAACCACTCCATACACAAGAGTTGTGAGCAAAATGACTTTGATGCTCAATTAATCATCTTAAAGAGCACATGGGCTTGAGTAATGAGGTCATCTGGTTTTAGAGGTAAGAAAATGCCCACAACTTTGCGTGGTTACCTACATGGAAACTCCGGGAAATCAGTAAGTTGCTATTTCTCTGGTAGAAATGTCCAAGAATGATGATGCTTGGGTGAAATGGTAGTAACACATTTCATTTTTAAAGAAACCTCCAAGGTGCATGTAGTAGCACACTCCTGTAATCCCAGCACTCTGGGAAGCTGAGACAGGAGGACTCATCACAAGTTCCAGCTCACCCTAGTCAGTTTAGTGATTTAGCGAGACCCTGTCTCTAAGAAATAAAAAGAGATGTGGATGTAGTTCAGTTCAATCCACAGTACAGTGAAAACAGTGTGGGGAAACCACCAAACTTTTCTAGAATGACTACCATTTCACAGTCTGGCAAGCAAAATATGAATTACTCGGTTTCCCTGCATCCCCGCCAGCATCCGATGTTGTCTCTGTTCACACTCAGCCATTCTGATGTGTGTGATGAAGTCTTATTGCAGTTACAGTTTTTGTTTCCCTCTTGGCTAAGGAAGTTGGACATCTTTTCCTGTGCTTATTTGGCATGTGTATGCACCCTCTTTAGTGAAAGGCCTGTGTATGTTGCTTGGCTATTTTCTAATTAGATTGTTTGTTGAGTTTTGAAAGTTCTTTATATATTCCAGACACTAATGCTTTGTTGGTTACATAGTTTGTAAATATCCTCTCCCAATCTATACCTTATCTTTTCATCCTCTTAAAAGGGACATTTATAATGTCTATTATACAATTTCTCTGTTACATTTTTTGTTTGTTTTGAGATAGAGTCTCACCATGTAGTTCAGGCTGGTCTTGAACTCACTATGTAGCCCAGGCTAGCTTCAAACTTGTGGTGATTCTCTTGCCTCAAACTCCCAAGTGCTGGGATTACAGGCATGCACCACCATGCCCAGTCCCAACTTTCCCTCCATTGATCACATTTTTTGGTGTTGAGTTTGAAAAATTTCTGCTTGAAGATTTTCTCTCATGTTTTTCTAAAAGTTTTGCATTTAGGTCTATGACCCATCTTGAACTGGAGTTAAATTTTTATATAAGGTGTAAGACTTAAATCAAGATTCTTTTTAAATTTTTTCCTATAGACAGATGTTGCTTTAGCATCATTCACTGACAAGTCCATCTTTTGTTCAATGAGTTGGCTTTATATCTTTATCACTGGACATATGTGTGCTCTGGGTCCTCTACTTTCTCCCCCTGCCAGGGGCCATAGTGTAACTCTTGTAGCTATGTAGATGGATTCCTTCCACTCTTTATTGAAGCTGTTTTAGCTATCCTAGTTCCTTTGCATTTCCATAGACATTTTAAAATAATGTTGCCTATAGTAGAATATGATTAGAATTTCTTTTTAGCTGTTGCATTGTATATCAGTTTAGGGAATATAACATTTCTACTGCTTGAATCTTCCAGTCCATGGACATGATAGCTTGCTCCAGGTACCTAAATGTTTGATTTTATTTATTGCTGTTCTGTAGTTGTCAGATGTATACATGCTGTACATATTCTGTTAGATTTATAGCTAAAGTTGTTAGGGTTTTTTGCAATTTTAAGTGGTACTGTATTTTCAATTCATCATTAATGTGTTCACTGCTCACATATAGAATTGTGACTGATTTTTGTGTGTTGACTTTGTATCCTGCAACATTGCTGAATTTCCTTTTTATTGAGTTCTTGGATTTTCCAATATAAATAATCATGTCATCTGCAAATAAGGATAGTTTTATTTCTTCCTTTCTAGTTATGTGTCTTTTATTTCCTTTTCTCACCTTATTGTAGATGCTACAACTACCAGTAGTATTAGTGAATGCTGACGGCAAACATTTTTACTATGTCCCATATCTTGGAGAAGTATTCAATTCTTAACCATTAATTCAGTGCTTTTTTATTTTTATAATGTAAAATGATATGACTGTCAGTATTGTTTTAGTTGAGCTTCACTAATTTTGGTGTATGATATAGTTTAATTTTCAGTCAGTTTAATTTTTAAAATTTCCTTTTTGGCCCCTGGATTACTTCTGAAATACGCTGTTTAGTTTTCAAGTTTTTGGAGATTTTCCTGTTATCTTTCTATTATTAACTTGCATTTTGATTCCACTGTGGTCAAAGACACATTCCATAGATGTTAAATTTCATTAAATGTGTTGAGAGTTCCTTCATGATCAAAGATGTGGTCTGCCTTGATATGTGTTCTAAGGGAACTTCAAAAACAAGCAAAACAAAACAAAAAACATATATTCTGCCTTTGTTGGATGAAGTATTCTTTAAAAAAATATCATACAGGCCTTGTTGGTTGAGCTCTACATCCTTGTTGATATCCTAATTGTCCAACAGTTGTTGAGTAGTATTGCACAACCCCACTGTAACTGTGATTTGCCTTTGTCATTTTAGTTCTGTCAGTTTTTGCTTCATCTATTTTACAGCTCTATTTTTAGATGCACGTACATTTAGGATTTCAGTGTCTTCTTGGTGGATATGAGTATAGACTCATGTAATCTTCTCTATCTTGGGTTATTTTCTTTGCCATGACATCTGCTTTACCTGACATTAATGTAGTCATTCCTATTGGATTACTATTTGAATGAGCCACATTCTTCATCCATTTGCTATCAGACTTCCTATATTAGTACACTTTCACTGAGTTTTGTATAGATAGTATGTAATGGGATATGTTTATTAATCCATCCAACCAATCTCTATCTTTTAATTAGTGTATTTAGGCCTTTTAAATTTAATGTCATTATTCATATCTTGGAGCTTCAATCTCCCATTTTCTTTTCTTTTCTTTTCTTTTCTTTTTTGGTGCTGGGGATTGAACTCATGACCTTGTGCTTGCCAGGCAGCTGCTTAAGCCACTGAGCTAAATCCCCAGCCCTCCCATTTTATTTTCTATCAGTTTTTATTTCGCTGTATTTTTTTTCTACTTTTCTGTGAGTTACTTAAATATATTTTTAGGATTCCATTTTGATTTATGTATGTTATGTTAAAGTGTATGCTTTTAGGTGGTTGCTTTAGATACTGTGTGTCATACATATTACTGGTACCATATCTGTATATATACTTCAAAGTCTGAAATCTTTTGTTCTCTTCTGTTTATAATATAATTTTCTCAAATATTTTCTCTACATACCACATCAGAGAGTGTCACAAATTTTGCCCTGATTATCAAATATATTTTAGCAAACACCACCAGAGAGGAAAATTGTGTTTGCCCACATTATTGCTTATTATTCTTTGATCCTTCCTGGCATTCCAGGGTTTCTTTTTTTGTTGTTTCCTTTCTGTTCAGAGGGCTTCATTCAGCCTCTCTTTTAGAGCAGATCTCTTCCTCTGCCTTCCTCTTCCTTCACCTGAGAAGGTCTTGCTCTCTGGGCTCTGCTGCTGGGTATGAAGCCTTGGTTGATAGTCCTCCCTCTGGGCACCTGGGAGAGGCTGTGCCCCTTCCTCTGGCTGCCCTAGTTTCAGATGAGAAATCTGCTGTCATCTGAATTGTTTTTGTTCTAAGGTAGTATGTTGTTTCTTTTTCATTGTTCTCAAGGTTTTACTGACTTTGTTTTTCAGAAATTTGGCATCAAGATGTGTCTTGATGTGAATTTATTCTGTTTTGAGTTTTTTGAGCTTATCTATGTTTCTGTCTTGGCCAATTTATGAGCTTTTCAACTATCATTTCTTTAATTACTTTTTTAGCACTACCTCTTTCTCTTTTCTTTCCAAGACTCTGATGACAAAAATATTACTTTTTGTCACCGTACCTCTGGTTCCCTGGCCCTGCTCATTTTTTTCTCTTTTTTCAAGACATGGTCTCACTGTGCAGCCCAGGCTGGACTTGAACTCACGACAGCAGCCCCCCAGCCTCTGCTCCTGAGTGTGTGCCACCACACCTGGCAGCTCTGTCCAGTTTCTTCCGTTTTCCTTCTGTTCTTTAGTTTGAGTAATTTCTATGGGTCTGTCCTCAAATTCATTGATTTATTTCTGTTACCTCCTTTATGTTGCTGGCTTATCCATTGAGATGGGGTTTTTTTCCACTGTACTTTTCAGTTCTAAAGTTGCCATTCGGCTCTGCTTTGTACCTTCTATTTCTTCACTGAGACTGTTTTCTGCTTATTTCAGGTTGTGTTCACAACTGCTCATTGAAGCATTTTTTGTTTTTTCAGAGCAACTTTTTAAAAATGATTAGCACACATTTTCAGTTCATGCAGTTTGCAGTCGCCTCAGGGAGGAGTTATATGTACACACCACAGCTTGCATCCCAGCATTTTTGTATGACGGTTGACATCTCTGTCACCTCAGAGTTGGCATCTATTGTCTTTTCTCCTTCAAGTTGAATTCTTCTGGTTCTTAGCATGATAAATGATTTTGTATTGAAACATGGACATTTTGGTCATTGCATTATGGAGCACCAGGTCTTTAAATATTCTGCTTTTGCTGGCTTCTTTCCAGGTGCCACTGGGTAGAGTATGCAAGGCACCACCCATTACTGCTGGGTCAGGTTCTTCACACGGCCTCTGTCAACTGTCAAAGTGACTACAGATTCTTTGTTACTGCTGGCCAAGGCTGGGGGCCTGCTTCCCAGGAGGCTGCTGCTCATGCCACCCTGCCAGGCTGGGGTGAAGTCTATGGTCCCCAGGGCCTCAAGGGACACTGGAGATGGATGGGCTCATTGCTGCCATCTGGGGCACTAGTCTCCTCAGACAGGAAGTCGACGGGAGGTGCACTCATTGTGGGCTGCACAGAGCCCATGTCTAAGCTCCTGCTCGCACTTGCTGGTGCAGGTGGCATGGTGTTATGGTTGCCTGATGTGATACTTCACTGGAGTAGAGTGGTTATTGCTTTAAATTTTCTATCTTACTAGGCTCCTTCTTTCCTGATCCTTTGTGGAGAAAGGAAAAGCTCTTCTAGGGGCTTGTGGGTCTATATCTATTAGCATTTCTGGATTGTTAAGTTCTTTAGTTCTAGCCTGGGTAGATGAGATAAAAAGAAAACCTGGAGAAGTTACCATAGTGTCATTTCTTGAGCCGTGATGTCCCTGGATGGTTTTCTTCCTTCTCCTTGTCTTTTAGAGTTGTCTTATGTTTGCTTTGTGTATAAGCCCAAGGCTTTTAGTTGTACTTAGCAGGAGGATTAGATAAAAGTATATCTACCCCATCTTCTTGAAAGTGATGGCCATTGCTATTTCACCATGCCTTTGCTGTTCTGCTCAATGAAACTGGACCAAAAAATTAAACAAGAAAGAAAAAAAATTAAAGAAAGATAGAATCATGACAGAATCATGGCTTCTCAATGACAGTGTGGACTGTGTGTGTGTGTGTGTGTGTGTGGACTGTGTATACACGTGTACTGGAGATTGAACACAAGGCCTCATGTATAATCATGCATGCTACCCCAACCTACAGTAGCCCTAGACCCCAAGATAGGTTTTGTTGTGGGACAGTCATGCACATTACAGGCTGTTTAGCAGAATCCCCGGCCACTATTCACCAGCTACCAGTAACAGCCTCTCCCACCCCTCCTGCCACCATGCCAACTGGAACACCTCTAGGCTTTGCCAAATGTGCCCTGGAGGGCAGCTGTGCTCAGTTAGGAACCACTGTACAGATACTGGAAAGTAGATAGATCGTCTATTTTTGGATGATTTGGTTGTTCACTTTGACTCTCTGTTAGAATACTGGGGAGTTAAATGTATACAGTTGTCCTTTAGTATCTTTGGAGAACTAGTTCCACCATTCAAGGACCCAATATCTGCAGATGTTCCTGTCTCATATAAAATGACACAATATTTGTATGTAACCTACACACACTGTCCCAATATGTTTTCAATCATGTCCAACTTACTTATAATACCTAATACGACAGAATGCTGCATAAATAACTCTTATACTGTGTTGTTTAGGGAATGATGAATGACAAGAAAAAACTCTGTACAGATTCTGCGCAGATGTTATTTTTTTTATTCAAATACTTTAAACCTATGGGTAATTAAATCTGTAGAGGCAGAATCTGTGTACACAGTGGGCTGACTCTGTGTGTGTGCATGTGTGTGTGTGTGTGTGTAGACAGCTAAACAAATATCAGAAGTTCTGACTTAACTGGACTGGGTGTGACCAAGGCATCAATAACTGAAAGTTTTTTAGATGGTTTTAACATGGTTATGATTTACTGCTCTAAACTGAAGAAAGTCCTCTGAAAAAGTCACTAGAAGCGAAGAGAAAACTCAGACTGTGAAATGAAAGCTTTACGTGCCCCAGACTCCCTTGGGACGGCCTCTGTCCCCTCCAAGCCCAATATTCAGATCCTCCTCTCTAGGTCCAGCCTTGGGCTAAGAGGCCATGAGGAGGGTTCTGCTGAGGAATAACATACTGGAAATGAACTTTTTCCTTCACAGATCTTGGGAGTAAGAAAGGATTTCTTGATAGTCTTAAAAGCAATAATGTCCTCATCCTGGAATTTGCATTATTGCCTGTAGACTTAGTGTTCCTGACCTGCCTGTGTACCATTTGGTCTGAACAGGCTTCTGGGAAAGCACTGTAGGGTTTCATTTTCCCTGGCAGCTTGTCATCCCTCTGCCCTTCCGATCAGTTTCCCAGCCCTCAGAGGCTTGTAAACGTCTGGGATGCTCATGCCTCTGCCTCACCTCCTCCCCTTCCCCAGGAAGCAGTTCCTGAAGCAGAGGCAGGCAGCTGTGACCCTCCAGGCCGGGTGGCGAGGCTACTGCAACAGGAGAAATTTCAAGCTGGTGAGAAAGCCGAGAGGCTGGGTCTTTGGGAGCGGCGGGTAGATTTTAAGAGTCTGTTTCTCTGACTAGAGATCTCAGGCAGGAAGAGTCCTATTCCGAACACCTGGAGTACAGATTCTAAATGACGAACATCAGCACCCACTCTCGGACCTATGCTCATGTTCTTCTGCAGAGTTCAGGGCATCCCCAGAACTGGATTCTCATTTCAGGAATCCTGCTTGGAAATGAGATTAGAACTCGTTTTCCCCACCTTGCAGGCAACCACATGAAGCCAAGCAACTGTGGCCACACTCAGTTAAGCCTCACTTAACTTTGTCATGGTCACAACTGTGGTTGGAACATAAAATGGTCACATTAGCAAAATGAGCCCCAAGGCTTTCTGTGTTCCACGTTGATGTTGTATGGGATGGTGGCCAATGTGTATTGAGAAACTGTGGGGAGCCTATGACTTTATTTAATATTAAACCAACCGTCAAGGAACTGAGGCACAAAAGAGTTCAGTAGAGTTGCTGAGAGCACACATTAAGCAGTGAGCTGACATCTGGATGTGAATGCAGGTGACTTCCAGGCCCTAAGCTGACCCAGACTGGCTTGATCTTGGAGTAGACAGCAGAGCTCAGGAACTGTTGTGGCCAGGGGATATTTGCAGCATACAAATGACCATTCAGCAGCTTCCTTTCCTTCTGTTTTAAGGACCCCAGAGTGAGCTTAATGGAGCCAACCACAGTCCCTCCCCCAGCCTGCACTGAGTAGCCCCTTGCTGGACACAGTGGCTGTGCTTGGCTGGTTGTAGCAATGAAAGCAGAGGCCCTGCAATCAAACTGCCCATGTGAAACCCGGACCAGTTCTTGCTGACCCTTAGGAGGCTGCTTTACTCTGTAACAAATGCTTAGTTAGCACTTGCTTGCACAGCAGACTCTTCTCAGGATGTTACAATCAATAATTCACTTGCTAGGCGCATGCCCAAATGTAGCACGGGCCCTCTACTGAGAAGCAAGTGCCTGTCCAGCTAACTTTCAGGGTCTCCTGAGAACTGCCACTTAGGAAGGCCTCGGGTTCTGAGCCTTCCTTCTCCCTGGCCCCCTAGATCCTGTTGGGCTTTGAACGCCTGCAGGCCACCGCCCGGAGCCACATACTGACAAGACAGTTCCAGGCCATGCGGCAGAGGATGGTACAACTGCAGGCCCGCTGCAGGGGCTACCTGGTGCGCCAGCAGGTCCAGGCGAAGAGGAGGGCTGTGGTGGTCATCCAGGCACACGCCAGGGGCATGGCTGCTCGGCGGTGCTTCCAGCAGCAGAAAGCCAGCATGGGTGGTCATGCAGCCTCTCGACAGGTAGGACTGGCTGAGACCCAGGTGGTGGAGGGCAAGTGGGAGGAGAGTGACAATGAGGAGCTCTTCTCAGAGTCCCCTTTCCAAAGTACACACTTTGAAGCCAAGACCTTTAAATCTCTTACAATTACTGAAGACCACGGCAAGGATACAGAAGTCAAATTAGGCTGCCACTGAGATCCCACAGGAAGCACCTGGCTCCTCTCCTTGCCCCAAGTCAGTAGGGCAGGGACTGCCACACCATCTGGGAAGACTCAGCCACCGCCCAAGGCCTTGCAGATTGTAGCATGGACAGGCAACAGAGGAGGAGGACAGCCTCATACCCACATCCTGGAAATGGAACCTCTCAGGCCCTTCGCTTTATTAAGCCTTAGGGACAATTTCATGGCAGGGAAAGTTTCCTGGAAAGCACAGCAAACGTGGGTCAGATGAGCTATAGGAGGCCATGGTTCCACATAGGAGACAGAGGTCTGGGCACAGGGCCATGTATGTATGACAGCTCAGGTGACAGAGAAACACCAAGGGAGCCATTCATTTTTCTGGGAGGTCTGGAGGATAGGGAGCATCACACTAGCTCCAAGAAGTATGCTCCTGCACTTTGAAATCTGAGCCTTACACGATCCCTCTATGAATTGTTCTAAACTTAATCACTTGCTTTTCACTTGGCTCATTTGGAAGTTGTGGCAAGGCGAAGGGTCTGGAGTGACATTTACCTCCGCCCCATAGATGAAAATTAGGTCTGCCATATAAAGTACCAGGGCAGCACTCAGGCCAAGTGAAACAAGATGCTCAGACAATCAGTAGAATGCTTCTGTCCCAACAACCCCAGCCTGGCTGCAGGGTACCCTGTCCTGTGTGCTCCTTAGTACAGGCCCAGACCTCCTCCGGAGGAGGATCCCTGATGCACTGCGAATGAAAGGACCCAAGCAGTGGTTTGGGGTTCCCTTGAGTTTGAGGTGCTGCTGCAGGGATCAGGCCAATAATTTCACCTCTCTCCAGACCTCTAATTATCACTGGGAAATGAAAACTCCTGTCTGATCTGCAGTCACCCTGGCTATCATATGGACAAGTCATGTTAGGATAGGGTTTACCTGTTTTCTGGAAGATACATGTCATGTGAGAGTAGAGAGTGGGACCCTTTTAGCCCAGCCTGGAGGTTACTACTTCACTGCTGGGTATATGTGCAGGGACCTGCGACCATTCCAACTGAAGAGCGGAAGGACCAAAGTGCTCTCCCCACCAAGAAGCGCAAGTCCATCTACGACACTGTCAATGACACAGAGTTGGTCGAGAAAGTGTTTGGCTTCCTCCCGTCCATGATTGGGGGCCAGGAAGGCGAGGCCCCAGCACGCTTCCAGGTAAGACAGCCCTAGGTGGATGCCAAGCCCTCAGCTCCTGGAGCAGGTGAGTTTCACTCCCTCCGTGGCCATGCAAAGAGCGGGCAGGCAGCAGAGAGCTCAGAGCCTTCAGAGCCAGGGAGACTTCCTGGAGTCCCAGGGCTGTTTCAGTCCAGGTGGCAGCACTTCCCATGCCCGCCTTGAGGTCTGCGGGCTGCTATTGTGCAGGCATGAATGGGAGCCAGAGGACACAACTGAGGTGGCAGAGGGGGGGAGTGGGGCAGTGGCAGGGAGCAGGAGCTGTGTCCAGGACTGTCCTGCAGACCCTCAGCCCGCCCTGCTCTGGATTCCAGGCCCTGGAGACCTGCACACTGCCCTGCCCTCGGTGCTGAGTCCCCCTGGAGTAGTGCAGCCGGGACCCCTCCTCAGGACAAGCACTGCCCTTCCCTGCCTGGCCAGCAGGGATGCAGAGAGGAGGGTTGGAGTGGAGTGCAG
Source organism: Hydrochoerus hydrochaeris (assembly GCA_004027455.1). Lineage (NCBI taxonomy): Eukaryota > Metazoa > Chordata > Mammalia > Rodentia > Hydrochaeridae > Hydrochoerus > Hydrochoerus hydrochaeris. The sequence goes on from PVLA01007833.1 coordinate 27,828, forward strand.
AGGGCTCATGTCTGCAGGACAGGGGAGTCCAGGCTGTGCACAGGAAGCCCACTGCCCCCCACCAAGTGTGGGAGTTGAGGAGGGCTCAACCCCAGGGCCCAGGCAGATGCCTCTGCACCTGGCAGTGCCCAGATGGAACCTCCTCAGGCTAGCTGGCCCCCCAGCACTGTGCACCCACTTGACAGCTACCTGAAGGCTCAGATGTCACCTAAAAAGACCCACTTTCTCCCTCAACCATCTCCAGGATCTGGAAACCAAGAGCCCCAAACTGCCCAAGACTGCCCTGGAAACCAAGATCCCAAAACTGCCTGAGATTGATCTGGACACAGTCCCCATGGTGCAGGAGCTGGAAGAGGACACAGATGGCCTAGCAGAGTACACCTTTCCCAAGTTTGCCACAACTTACTTCCAGAAATCAGCCAGCCACACACATATCCGCCGGCTCCTCCGCTACCCGCTGCTCTACCACGATGACGACACCGACTACGCGGTACCCAGTTGTTCTCGGGTTCACAGCAGCTCAGCTGCCCCAGGGCCCTGAGCTGAGGTGCAGAGGGAAAGACTTGTGATTTTAAGGAGCTGGCAGAGAGCTCCAGTCAGCCCCCCCTATCTCCTTCCCCCAGGCTGCCCTGGCCGTGTGGCCCGTCATCCTGAGGTTCATGGGTGATCTCCCGGAGCCGGTGCTGTATGCCAAGAACAGTGTGCAGGGTGGCCCGGTGATGCGGCAGATCCATGCCATGCTGGGCCAGGAGGGCACGGCGCAGGGGCCTGGGCACAGCGGGTCTGCGCAGGTGAGTGGTGCAAGGGAGCAGGGAATGATCTGGACGGGACAAAGAGTCTCTCTCTTGAGTGCCACCCAGAATCCTCCCCCCACAAGCCAGGGCACCAGGGCATGCTGTCTTGAATTGTACCTGAGAACTTGTGCGTTAAGAATCACACCCAAGACAGTTTGAATAACGCAGTCATTCATGGAGAGAGTGCACTGGACTCTGAATATCGATGTTAGTCTCAAACCGAATTCAAACGCGTGTGACAATGATAGAACCAGTGTTGTTACTGACTGACTACCTGCTCCACGCCCGCTGCTTCTCTCTGTTTAGCTTGCACCTGGGCCAGCCCTACAAGCTAGGGCTTAGTATGTTGATTTCTAGAGAGAAATGGAGAGGTGAAGTGACTTGCCCCAGATCATGGCCAGGCTGAGTGTGGGAGCTGGCTTTGCACCTGTCCCGTTGAATTCAGAGACCACCTTCTTGCCTCTCACTTGACTGTGGCCCTGCTAGCAGGTTAATTCACATCCATTTCTGCTTAGAGAGGCTCATCAAAGCCCAGGTAGTTCCCTGAGGAAGTCTCGGTGGAACTCGCCAGAGGGGTGGCAGCCATGAGGGTGCCCTGGCCACTGGCTGCAGGACCCTGTGCACCTCACGCACTGACTGCACATCAGCCTAAGGATGTCTGCAGCCCTGTCACAGTGCCGTGACCCCCGACCTCTGGAGACACAGCCTCCACCAGGACACTAGGGATTTATCACTGAGTGATAAGTTGCCCCCTTAAACAGTACTTACCTCTTATTTTACGTGGTTCCTCACAGCCAGGAGCAGCTTAGCTGGTTAGATCTGGTTCAGGGTCTTTTAGGAGGTTGCTGTGATCATGTCACCCAGAGCTGGTGTCACTTGAAGGTGTGACTGGGGTGGAGGATCCACTCCCAGATTGGCCACTTGTGTGCCTGCTGACAGGAAGCCTCTGTGCCTGGTGTGGGGACCTCTCTGCAGAGCCACCCTCCCAGCAAGGCTTCCCCAGCAACAGTGATCCAGGCAGGAGAGCAGAAGGATGACACAGTGTCCAGGCATGGACCTCACAGGGCACCCAGGGTGGAAGTGCCAGGGGCAGGCATCCCTAAAGGTCACTTTGTCAGGGAAGGGGCTCTGGGAGGCAGTGGACCCATGCCGCACTGCACTCTTGGAGGTGACATAGGGGCTGTGGAGTGGCTTCCCGGGTAGGCCTTCCTGCATGCACACGTGTCTACTCACAGAGCCCTAGCTGTGAGCCCACCCACCTCCCAGCGTGTGCCAGCCAGCGCTGCCCATTCAGGCATGTGCTCCAAACCAGCTTTGCCCCAGGCAGAAGCCAGCACCCAGGCCCACAGCGAGCTCTAATTAGGGCAGAAAACGCTTTCATGACAAATTGTGACCTCAGCCTAAGGAGACCACAGAACCTAACAGCTGCAAACAAACCCCTCTTCAGCAATTTGTAAATCAGCCCAGGAACATCTGAGTGATAGGGACACTTGCTCCACCCTAGGTGACCAGAGGGTCAGTAGCACTGAGGGACCACTCGGACTCCCTTCTCCTGCTGCCTGTCTTTCCACAGACAATGAGCCGCAAGGACAGAGGGACCAAGAACATCTCCTCCATGAAGCTGAAGCGGTCCTCCCAGGTCACAGGCCAGGTGAACCTGCCACCTGCTTCTAGATTCCCGTCTGGGTTCCTCCTTGGCAAGCGGGGCAAATTGCAGCTGTCCTAACAGCTGTCTTTGGGCTTCAAGGTGGCCAACCAACTGAGTACAGGAGAGGAGGTGTTCGACCCCAACGGCCCCATCTCAGACAGACCCATGTCCAACCTGGAGAAGGTACACTTCATCACGGGCTACGCCATCATCCGGCCCGGCCTCAGGTCAGTGTCCACTGCTGCCCCCCCCCAGACCCAGGTTCACGTGTCCCCGAGAACAGCCCCCATATCCTGGCCAGGGGCCTGGAGCCTTGGTCCAGGACAGCAGCTGATTCCACCACTGAATGTACTCTACTTGCCATGTGTTAAGAAAACCCATGTAGGAACCCAGTTTAAGGAGAACAGATTTATCAACTTGGCTCTATTGCAGGACTCTGAAAATGAACAAGTTCCTCATTTACATTTTATATATTCTATATGTTGTTTGCTTTACAAATTAGATTTTTACGCAGATTCTAAGAAAAAGTGTACTACTTTATGGGAAAGACTACAGTATTTTACAGAGTAGCTGATATTACTATTTTTAACCAAACTGGAAAATATTGGCCACTATTTCTTCAAATACTCTTTCTCTCCTCTCTCCAACCCTTTAAACTCTAATTAAACTTAAATAAAGCTTTATGTGACTGTCCTACAGGTCTCTAGAAATCTGTACATCTTTTCTCTCTTCTTTTCTCTGTTCTTTAGATTAGATAGTTTCCATAGAGCTATCTTCAAATTTACTGGTCTGTCTTCCTCAAGCTAATGCTGTTCCCATTCAAAAAGTTTTAATATCAGATATATAATTTAAGTTATACCTGTATTGTTATGTTTTTTCTGCACATTTATATTTATGTTTATCTGCCAAGATTCCCTATTTGTTCATTTGCTGTGTGTGTGTAGGTTTCTTTATGTCCTTTGAGCATAGTTATGGTAGTTTTTAGGTCTTTTCTGAAACTTTGACGTCCAGATCATACCAGAGTCAGTCTCTGCTGGCTGCATGTTTTCCTGTTTCCTCATAAATCAGTCTTTTGGACAGTGTCCTGGACATTGGGATGGTAGACACTCTGAATTGTGTTATGTTCTTTCAAGGAATGTTGAGCTTTGTTTCAGCAGGCAGTTATTCAGCTGAATTCAAGTGTGTCTTTCCCACAGTGAGCAGCAGGTGGAATTCATGTTCAGCGAGTTAACCTGCCCTGTCTACCTCATCAGGCACAGACAAGGGCTCAGCATTCCATTCAGGAAGGTTTTACACACAAAATGTAGTGCTCTTCCCTGGTGCTCTTTATTCTGGGATTACCTTTCTCTCACTCATATTGCTGGAGGTATCCCAAACTCTATCCTATGCTCCTTCAAAGAATGAGACAACACAATGGAGTACTACTCAGCTATAAAGAATGACCACATTGAGATATTTATAAATAAATGGATGCAACTTGAATCCATACTCATAAGTGAAATAAATCAAACTCACATGTATAAATACCATATAGCCTCCCTAGTGTAAGAAATGGTAAGAGTACAGAAGATTTTATGGTAATCATGGTTCACTATTATATTGCTTTGAAGTCTTGTTTTCATTCATTGGTTGGAATGGTTTTATTCTGTTTTGTTTGATCTTAATATATGTGATGGTATGAATAGTTACTTTGAAGGCAAGACAATATGGCAGCCATTGTTGATTTGATATCATCTTGCTCTGAAGTCCTACCATGCTTTTGTTTTTCTATTACCATTGATTCTATCATGTTGAGTTTTATTGGACTTTACTATGTATGATAGTTTGAACAATTTTTTATGGAAAATGAGATAATATAGTAGCCATTGTTCATCTTTGGTTATTTGGTTCAGAATGTCTTGCAATACTTTCATTCTCTTGAGTGATTTTATGCTATTTTGTTATGTTTGACATTATTGTGTGTAAAGCTAAGCTCAACTATTTCAAAGAATGAGACATTATGATAGCTACTGTTAATATCCAATTGTCTTGTTGTGAAGTGCTGTGTTGCTTACATTTTTCTGTTCTGATCTGCTTAGATCTGTCCTCTTTTGTTTTATTCTCTTTAAAATAAAAATTAAAAAAAAAGAATAAGACAACAGGCCCTCTACCCAAGTGTTAGCCTGCGTGACCCCCACTGGGCGAGCTCTCTGACCCAGCTGGTCTGCTGCTAGTTTCCCTCATGTTGATCCTTACCAGCCTCTACCTCCAAAAAGCTACATCCAAATGAGGTGCATCATGGATTCTTCAGATGCCTCTACAGGCAGTGGGTGCCACTTAGAGCTGGCATCTGGCCAGGACTAACTTGACTTCACCAACCCCCCGCCCTGGGATATCCTATTGACTCCGACCCCAGGGGAGCATCCTGCAGCCTTTTGGCTCTGACTTTCCTGAAATAACGGGCTGCCTCCTTGTGTGACACCCCTCCAAGATGCTTGGATGTTGGCTCTTTCCACAGCACCCTCCTGTCACATTCTCATGTGCCCCACCACATGGTGTGGCTCCCAGACCTTGCCTCTTCTGACGGGCTCAGTATTTGCTAGAATGAACCTAGTCTTTTTGCTCATAAGGGTCCTCAGCTAGAGGAGCAACAGGCCAAGATTTTGGAAGATACTGTCACCACGCTCCATGGCAGCGGCCTGGGCTGGACCCGGTGGGAGGCAGTAGGCTTGTGGAGCTCAGCATGCCTCAGCTGAGAGGGAAATGCCTCTCCTCTCTGGAAGGCAGCCCCATCCTAATGGCAGCTCTCTTGGGGTTCCCTCACTCTTCCATCACTTGAAGTAGTGAGAACAGGCCACAGACCTCTCTGTCCTAGGAAGTCCTTTCCAGGAGTCACCATCCACATTCCTGGCTGAAAGTGGCATGGTGGTGGACTGGTTCTGCCATCTTTAGGAAATCCTACAAGAATGTGTCTCTTCAGAATGCTGGATATTACCATCCATTTGCCCTTGGATCTGAGGTCTTAACCAAATTCTAAGACAAAACAAATGCTCTGTTCCACATCTGCCACACATTTGATGTGTCTCATTACATCCTTGCTCAGGGTGAGGCTCTGGCCTGAGGCTTAGAGATGCAGAGATGAAGAAAATATGCCTCTGTTCTCAGAGAACTCACCCTTTAGTTGAGGGCTGTGCTACTCAGCTTTCCATTACTATGACAAAATAACTGAGGCAATCAATTTATAAGTAAGAAAGATTTGTTTAGGCTCCCAGTTTCCGGGCTTTGGGTCCATGCTCACTTGATCCTATTGAGTTGGGCCTGTGGTCCATCATAGCTGAAGTACATGAGGAAGGAAGCTGCTTACCTTGTGGTGGTCAAGAAACATGCAGAGTGAGTCAGGGAGCAGGTTCCCAATGTCACCTTCAAGCTCACACCCCCACTGGCATAACTTCTTCCCTTCTCACCACCACTTCTCAGCAGTGTCACACCCATCCCTTTAACACATGGACCTTTAGGGGCATTTGTCTAAACCAGGAATGGGGCTATGAAAGAACCAAGAAACTCCCAAGAATATGTGCTCAGGTTGGGGTCTGCTTGGAACTAGCAGGGATATAAAAAAAAAGAGTGGTCTTAATGCCCTCCTGGGCAAGGTGGGAAGGAGCAGGGGTGTTCATCAGATGGGATGAATAGGTCCCAGAGCCTTCAAACAGCCGTAAGGATCTGAAGTTCTAAGTGGGTTTGTCACAGCTAAGGCACAGAGTCTGGGTTCCATTCTAAGGGCAGTGGGGGAAGTTTAAGCAGAAGACCATAATCATATACAGTTTCCTGCCCAGCAATGATGGGAGAGTAGAGCCTGGGTGTGAGAGGCTAGGAAGGGGCTAGAGACAGCTTATGAGGAATGCCTCAGGGAACAGGAAAGACATCCGGGAGACAGGTGATCGGACATGGTGGCTGACGGGACGTGGAAGATGGGGAGACGGGAGGAGTTTAGGGTGACTCCCAGATTTCCAGGAGAGGTATGTGGTTGATGGCGGTGTCTGTAGACTTCAGAGAGAAGCGGGTGCTGGAGCCAGCTGTTACCAGCTCTCGAGAGCTAGTTGTGTAGGTCTCTTTCCAACTCGGTATTTGGAGATGTCACAATGACAATTTCAAATTGGCCTTGGTGGGAACATTGACACCACAGAAGACAGCAAATGCAGCGAGGCTGGGAAAACTGGTGGGTAGACATTCACCACCACAGGGCTACATCCTGGGGGAGGCTTCTGATACGTTGGGGACTAGAGGCTGGGGAATGATCTAGGTGAGCCCCTCACCTAGAGGACACAAGAGGGGAGGCTCCTGAGCCTGCAGGGAGGGGACATGTGGTGGGGGGAGCTGAGGGTTCTCCCATGAGACTCCCTGTCGCTCTGCAGTGCTAGGGCTATCTTCAGGGAAGGGAGAGAGAAGTAACTGCAGTAACTGCGAGGTCTGGAAAGGAGCAGACCAACCTAAGAAGCAGGGCAGAGAAGGCCGCTGGGGGCAGTGAGGTGCCTCAGCCACGGCCTACGTGAGCTGGGAAATGGGAGCTGGAAGGAGCAGGACACAAAGCTCACAGCCCCCAGAGGAGGCTGGGGAGAGCTGAGTGCCCAGGTTCCCTCACCCAGAGCCAGCCCCCACCCACCTTCTGCCCTGTGTCTTCCAGGGATGAGATTTACTGCCAGATCTGCAAGCAGCTCTTGGAGAACCCCAAAGCAAGCAGCCAGGCGCGGGGTTGGATCCTGCTCAGCCTCTGCCTGGGCTGCTTCCCGCCCTCTGAGCGGTTCCTGAAGGTAGGCCAGCTGGAGCTGGGCGGGTTACAGGACCAGAAACCTCGGCCCATCACTTGGTTCTACACACCTGCAGGCGGATGGCAGCGGTACTTGCCCTTCTCTGGGCCTCGGTCTCCTCAAGTTTACAGCACTTTGCCTGGCTCCTCCCTTCCCTAGCCAGAGACTACAGGGGCTCAGGAGCCACAGTGGCTTTTCAAAACCCAAAGAGGCAGCATGCACCTTGTGTCCAGGAGGGGGTCCTGCTGGGCCTGGGCTGTAGTGCCTCTTTCTACTGCTTAGAACTCGAAATGCATGTGTATGGGCAAGAGCTTCCAGGTATTCGAGGCCCTAGGTTTTGCTGCCTTAATATACCTTTCAGTGTCGATGATAAAAGTAGTATGCGGGAGTGTAGAACATCCAAAAAGAAAATGAAAGTCATATCGACAGCCAGAGGTGACTCGAGTTAATATTTGCTTCTGGTTTCTTGTTGGTGTCACCCCTGTGGTCACACAAGAAACGCTCACTTGCTAGTGAGTCCCTGTGGCGACAGCAGGAACGTGGTCACTTGGTTATCCATGCTGGGCACTTGGGTCACTCCTGACAACAATAAACCCTCCCAGCCTGTCTCCCTCACCTCCACGAGATGAAACAATATTTAATACATTTAGCTCAGCATATTTTGGACATCAGCTCTCCTGTATTTTCCTTACTCGTCCCCACGGTTTTCCTCCTGGTGCGAACTTCCCCGGCTCAGCTTCAGTGTCTCAGGAGGGCCCAGAAGGTATGAAGTTGGTGTGGCTATTTAAGGTCCACCTTCTGATTGCTCATGGCCACAGGTACCAACCGCTGCAACCAAAAAAATGCATATTTTTGCTCTTTGGATAGGTTTGAATAATGAGGTCAAACAGCAAGCATATTTTTAAACTATGCACCGTTTAAAACATAATGCCCAGCTGTGCCTCTGAAATGTACCGATTTATACCTGGGCATGGTGGCACTCACCTACAGCTCCAGTACTCAGGAGGCTGGGGCAGGAGGATCATCACAGGTAGCCTGGGCTACGTAGTGAATTCAAGACCAGCCTAAACTACTAAGTAAGACCCTCTATGAAAAAAGAAGTACCAGTTTATATTCTGTCTCATAGAGAAAGGAGAATGCCCATCCTAATGGACCTTTACAAACTGAGAGTGATCTTTTTAAAACCCGTCTGGGCAGAAAGTGGAAATCAGCCTCCATTCTGAGCATCTCCCCTTTTTCCTTTGCACCCCAGTACCTGCTAAACTTTATTAACCGTGGGCCGGCCAGCTATGGGCCCTTCTGTGCAGAGCGCCTGCAGCGCACCTGTGCTAATGGAATGCGCATGGAGCCCCCCACCTGGCTGGAGCTACAGGTAGGAACTGTAGGGGCAGTGGTGGGCACTGTGGGGTGGTGCAGCTGGTGGGGTGACTGGTCCTCAGTGCTCCTCATCTCCTCCAAGGCACCTTCTGTGCCAGGGTCCCTCAAACCCCGGGACTCTGCCTGGCCCTGTCTGAACCAACCATCCTGGCTACACTCCTGGATGGAGGGAAGTGAATCTGACACATCCACTAGCAGGATGGTGTGACTGATGCCGATGGCTTCGAGGTTTCCCTCTGGACACACCTGACTTGTCAGGACAGTGGTCCCAGCAGGAGTGTCTTCCCTGGTGCGTGGCTGCTGGGAATGAGTGCCTTTTCCTGCTTTGGCAGCTGGGACAGGTGCCAGTTCCAGAAGGGCCACTCAAACAGCCAGGGTGGAGGGCACCCTACACTGGCTCTACCCCCATCTTTGGTCTTAGCCCAAGCCTAGAAGATGCATGTGGCCCTACGGTACCCTGAACTGGGGTCCAAAGATCACCTCCAGAGAACACTTGCCCATGTCCCAGTGCCTCCGGGGCTCCCCCACCAAATCCTGGAATTGTAGGTGAACTCATAGTGGCTAGGAATATTCACACGATGCTGTACACAGGAACCCAGGACCAGAAATTCCCAAGGAGCTGTCTCGTGCGAGTCTGAGTCACTTAATCTCACCAAGCGGAGTTCTCTTCTGAAAGTAGAACCACCGCACCCAGGGCTACCAAGACAAACTTAAGGAAGCCCAAAAACCCCAGATGGGCATGGCAGCTCTGTTTTTGCCCCTGGCCAGCTGTGGGCCTGAACTTTGTTAGCTCCGTGCTGAGCTGCGGCTGCCTGTGGCTTTGGAAATCCCCGCCCACAGGGTCCCAGGAGGATGGGCAGGTGGGGGCAGGGTTAATGGACAGGCCACACGGATCCAAGGCAGTTAGCCATGGCTTCCAGCCAGAGGATTCTACATCTGTGTCTGCTCCTAGGCCGTCAAGTCCAAGAAGCACATCCCCATCCAAGTGATTCTGGTGACGGGACAGAACCTGACCGTCATGGTGGACTCGGCTTCCACGTCTCGGGAAGTCTGCCTGCACATCGCCCAGAAGCAGGACCTCACTGACCACCTGGGCTTTTCCCTCCAGGTCGCCGTGTATGACAAGGTACTGAGCAGATACCAAGGCATACAGCCCAGGTGACACAGCCAGCGTGGATTGCTGCCACCTTGGGAGGGACCAATGGGCAGGCTGTGGTCCTCCCAGCCCGGGATGATGGAAGTGGCCTGGTGGACGGTAGCTGTCCCAGGATTGTGGCCCACAGCAGCTGCTCACCCCTGCTGTCCAATTCTGCCCTCAGTTCTGGTCCCTGGGAAGCGGGCGAGACCATGTGATGGATGCCGTGGCCCAGTGCGAACAGCTGGCCCAGGAGCGGGGCGAGAGCCAGCGCCAGTCGCCCTGGCGCATCTACTTCCGGAAGGAGTTCTTCACCCCCTGGCATGACAGTCAGGAGGACCCCATCAGCACCAAGCTCATCTACCGCCAAGTCCTCCATGGAGTCTGGTCTGGCGAGTACAGCTTTGAGAGGGTAAGGAACCCAGGAGGAGCCACCTTCCAGGGCCAGTCTAGGCTCCCTGGCCTCCTCTCCTGGGCCAAAGGCTTGCTCAGCATCCGAGGCCTCAGTACCCACAGCAGAGGTGGGGAAGGCCTCCCCCCATCGGTCAGGCCTGGCCTGTGTAGCCTCACTCAGCAACTGTCTATGGAGCAGCAGGGTCTGGGCATCAAGAATGTGGCCCTGGAGCCCGCGTCCAAGTCCCACTCTCTGTCTCCCTGGCAGTGTGCCCTTGGGAATCGTGTCACCGCCCCATCCTTAGGTCCAAACATGGGTGCACCGAGTGCCAAGTGGTTGTGAGAACCGAGAATAAGGGACAGTGATGGGGAGGCTAAGTCTAGTGAATAGCAGGTGCAAACCTCCCTGTGCCAAGTCTGGAGGGCACTTCCTGGGGAAGCAAGGTGGCCACTGCAGTCCTGGGAGCCTGTCTGGAAGGGGCACAGGCAGGGAACAGCCAGGCCAAGTGCTGCCAGGATCCCCACTAAAGCCCTACAGTGGTGGTCACTGGTGTCCCATGTGAGGCAAGGCAGTATCAGGCCTTGTCCAACTACACTCCGCACAGCAGCGACACTGGGGCTCTCAGAGGAGCCTACTTGTCCTCAGCAGAGGTTACTGATGCCCAGAATCCCCTGGTGCCAACAGGGCCTGTGGGGATGCGGTTGGGCACGTGGGACTGGTCCTGCCTAGAGGAGGTGGCAAGATGTGGTGGCTGCTCCTGCTGGCCAGTCCTCTTGAACTTCTGGCCTGCTGCCCTGCAGGGGATAGGAGTTGGCAGTGGGACAGGGGTTCTAGGGGGACCCTCACTCACTTCCCCTCTCCCATGTTCCCCCCTGATTGTGCAGGAGGATGAGCTGGTTGAGCTGCTGGCCCGGCACTGTCACGTGCAGCTTGGTGCCTCGTCGGGGAGCGATGCTGTCCGGGATCTGCTGCCTAGCTGCATCCCCCCCAAGCTGTACAAGACCAAGCCCCCAGAGAAGTGGGCTAGCCTTGTCACTGCTGCCCAAGCCAAGGTCAGCTCTGAGCACAAAGTGGTAGGGCCCTAGGGATGGATTCCTTGGCCCCTGAAGAACAGGAGAGCTTAAACTGACAGGGCAGCCCTGACCATGGGCCTACAGTCTTGCTCAGTTCAGTCCTAAGCATAGGTCCTGCCACCTGCCCTCCTTCCCAGCCGGCATCACCAGTGGGCTCTATGCCAGTCTGTACTACAGCACTGCTGGGCCTGGCATCTCTGCCCAAGGGGCCAGCTACTGCCATTCCATGACCTCAAGACAGTGCTGCCCCCGTGGGACCCCTTCCTGTCCCAGGCCTCTCCATGTCTTCTCCTGAGATACAAGTCAGTAAGGGGTCACCCTAAATGTCTAGAATACAGTGCATCTGGCCAAGTCACCCTTCAGATAAGATGCATCCATTTATACCACCAAAGCCATTGTTAAAGTAGAAACAAGGGAAATAACATCTGCTCCAACAAATGGGGAAAGGATAGCTTGGTGTGGACACCATGCCATGGAGGTGGGAGAAAAAGGGGCAGAAGAGGAGGGAGGCCAGCCAGAGGAAGGAGAGAACTGGAGGGGAGGTGTAGGGGAGGCCCTGCAAACGGCCCCCAAATATTTCTAAGCACCATAGAAAGGAAAAAGAGCAATCTCCCAGGACTGAGGGTCACAAGCAAGACAGCCTCAAGCATGGAGCTGGAGCCACAGGCATGCACTGGCAAGAGCAAGCCTGCATGGGCCAGGTTTCCCCCACTGTGCCAAGTTACCAGAGACTGGAGAAGAGGAAAGATTCATTTTGTCTCAAATTTCAGAGGGTTCAGTCCATGGTCAGTTAGCTTTGTTTCAGGGCAAGCCAGAGTGTCATGGCAAGGACCATGGGGCGCAGCAAAGCCGCTACCTGGCGGCAGCCAGGAAAGGGCTGAGGGTAATATCCCTTCATGGGTACAGCCCAGTGACCTGGCATCCTTTCACCAGGCCCCATCTCCTAGGCTGCCACTACCTCCTAATAGCACCATGGCCTTGGGATCCATGGCATCTAAGATCCAAACCATTCCAAGGCCCAGGCTGGGGCCTAAGGCACACGGGCTTGTGGACAGGCGGAGCCTTCATGCTGAAGCACTGGTGGCAGCCGTGCCCAAAGCCTCTGGCACTCTGCTGCTAACGAGGAGGTCTGCTACCCTTCTGCAGGCACCTTCCAAAAGGGTCTCCCCCAGAACCCAGTAGGGCTGGCCCAACCCAAGAACATCCCCAGAGCATCCTGTGCCAAGCACTGGCCTTTGATAAGGGAGAGGTTTCACCAAATGATCACATAATCACCCTACACTGAGCAAGGGACTAGCTCCAGGAGGCAGGGTGACGGCAGTGACCCCAGGATCCTCCCACAGGCCCCATACACCAAGACAGGAGCTACGGCGCTGGCGGTGCGGGAGCAGGTGGTGGACACCGCCCGCCTGCAGTGGCCACTGCACTTCTCTCGGCTCTTCGAAGTCACCACGCTCTCCGGTAATGGCTGTGCTGGAGTGGGGTGAGCAGAGCTGGGCTGTCAGGGGCCGGCACAGCCCTCACTCTGGTCTCCTTGGCTAGGGCCCCGGCTCCCCAAGACGCAGCTGGTCTTGGCCGTTAACTGGAAGGGGATAAACTTCTTGGACCAGAGGGAAAGGACAGTACTGGAACTCTCCTTCCCAGAGGTCACAAGTCTGGTCACCAACAGGTGAGGGCCAGAGGGAAAGGACAGTACTGGAACTCTCCTTCCCAGAGGTCACAAGTCTGGTCACCAACAGGTGAGGGCCCCTTGCCTCTTTCACTCACCTCACAAACTGAGTCTTTGGGAGAGACAGGGCAAGAGCAGCATCCCCAGAAGCTGGCTGGGTGGACAGACAGTGGCCACTGGACTTGGAGACACTGCACCACCCCACCCCATTCCAGCCACACTGCCTGATCAGTACACCACCCACATCTCGGCTTCTCCTCGAAACCCAGCCCCACGAGGAAGGTGACGCCCTTTCCAGTGCTCTGGCAGGCAGCACTTAGCAGGCTCCTTTCCTGCTCATGGTGAGAACTGGCCATGAAGGACAAACGGATCATGTTTGAGAGGAGCAAGGACCCAGAGAGCCTTCTAAATGCCAGAACCAGGGCCATCCTGGCTCCTGAGACTCTTCCGAGCCCTTCAAGAAATCCCACCACATCCAACTAGAACGCTCCTGGGTTAGGGCCCACCCCAGTGTGGGTTAGAGCCCACCCCAATGTGGCATGCCTTCTGTAATGGTCACCACTGGCGGGCAGCCTGGAGCACACTGGCTGCCATTCACTAAGATTGACCATGCTAGACAACACCTGGTCACCATGAAGTCCGCACGGCATCATCTATTCTGCCGGGGAGGAAAGGGAGGTGCTCAGAGGCCTAGCTGCTGGCCAGGGTTCCCGGGGGACCCCCCACAGCAGAACCAGCCCCTCACTGTGGCACAGCATTCCTTGCAGTGCCCACACTCTTGGACCCTGAGCACTGGTGGTCACTTTCTTACTACCTACAGGTGCTGTCTGTGGCTGGGGCCAACCTGGGTGCAGACTGGCCCTCCAGTGCTCCACAGAAGCTACCTCATGGCTGTTACTCTGGAGGGCCACCTTTCTGGCCATTGAGGGGCTGAGCCAGGGAAGAGGCAAGGAGGCCACTCCTCATCCCATGCTCTCCATCCCCACAGGGGGGCCCGTGGTGGACAGAGGCTGCTGCTTTCCACCCTGCATGGAGAAGAGTATGAGTTCACCACCCCCAGCAGTGTGGCCATCGCTGAGCTGGTGGCACTGTTTCTGGAGGGCCTGAAGGAGAGGTCCGTGTTCGCCATGGCCCTGCAGGACCGGAAGGCCACAGGTGCCCACTGGGGAGCCATCCCGGGGCCAGAGGGAGGAGCTGGCCTGTCTTCACCACTTCAGGAACATGGTGCAGAGTGGGTTGGGAGACCAAGTGCAGGGAAGGAGGGCCAGGTCCCCACACACTGTGGGCTGGTGTTGAGTTAAGCCCTGCCTTGCGTTGTCCCACACACCGGAAGAGGCAGTGCCACAGGAGGCAGCCTCAAACTCTCCCAGGCCAGTCCTGCTTGCAGAAGTGCGGGCAGGGCTGACCCCACCTGGGGGCCTTGAGCACCACGCCCATAGCCACTTTGTCATTCCATGGCACAGACGTAGCTCAGAGAAGGAAGCTCCACCAGGGTCACACCAGCTAGAGCAGGCAGGTGGCCTCAGCAGGTGCAATAAGCCCCCAGGACCTGTGCCTCACAGGCAAAGTGGCCATGCGGTTCACACAGGGATTGAGAAGGGTCAGGGATGCAGTGAGAGAGAGCACGCACTCAGGCCTCACCACCACCAGGACAGAGGGACAGCTTCTGTCTCCATTCTGCAGCCTCTCCCCACTCCTACCTTGCAGGCCCGGCTCAGGGCCCGGGTCAGAGCTCAGAGGGCAGCAGTGACAGGCATAACTCATTCCCAAGTGGCCTTGAAGCCATGCTCTGTGACTCAGTTTCCTCATCTGCCTAGGGTGACACCCATGAAAGCCAGCATAGCCTCAGGTCCCTGCAGAGTCCTCAACAGTGGATTCTTTGTTCCTATATGTGTGGCCTGGACCTGCAGATGATGTCACCCTCCTGCCCTTCAAGAAGGGGGACTTGCTGATCCTGACCAAGAAGCAAGGACTGCTGGCCTCTGAGAACTGGACACTAGGCCAGAACGATAGGACGGGCAAGACAGGGCTTGTGCCAACGGCCTGCCTCTATGCCATCCCCACAGTGGTCAAGCCCTCCGCCCAGCTGCTGGTGAGTCACACGCTCACCTCTGCCAAGCTGGACACAGCAGGCACGGCCAGCGCCTGGCCTAGGGGCCTTGCCTATCGGTCTGTGTTCAGCTCAAATGGGGCCAGAAGCTCTGTAGGGTATGGACCCCTGCTTGGCATGTCTCCTGGGCTGCACGGAAGCAGGCGTAGTGTTTGTGCAGAACCCTGCACTGGCACTTAGGAGGTGCCTTGCAGATGCAGCCTGTACCCCTCTCCTGCTGCGGGTGTAACTAACCTTCTCTCTGCCTCGGCCTGATTTAAATGAGACTATGATCCCAGTGTTCCCAAGGCTGCTTCCACCTCAAGAACCATCTGGCCCCGAGCCTAAAGCAGCCTTTCAGCCAGGCCTTTTAACATGCACACGTTGTGTGCCCACTCTGTGCCCTGTGCCTGCAGTACAGGGACAAAGTCGGCAGCAGCTCCAGCCCTTGGGGAGGGTACAGACGAATGGACAGCACGGGGGTTGTTGTGGGAACAAACGGTGGGGCTCTCCCTATCTGGGGGGCATCCCTGAGAAGGTGATGTGTGGCTCAGGCCTGCAGAGCATTAAGAGGTGTCCCTGAGGAGCACACCCTAGGGAAAGGCTCCGAGGGGCCGCCCACAGAGAATGGGATGGGCCTGGCTCCACAGCCATTGGCACCAGTGGACAGAGACTGAGAGAGGCCGCGTCCCCAGCCTGGATCACACATGGGTGCAGCAGAGGTAGCCAAGGGCAACCCAGCCTGCAGCCTGACTTCCCATCACAGTGGCCAGGCCAGGGTAGTGTACAGAAGGGGCCTTGTGGGAGTGGCTGCTGGGTGCCCACAGGCCTGTGCCCCACAGAGTTTGCTGGCCATGTCACCGGAGAAGAGAAAGCTGGTGGCCCAGGAGGTGCCCTCAGAGCCGCCACCTGAGGAGCAGCCCAAGGAGAAGCCACACACCCTGGAGGAGTTCTCCTACGAGTTCTTCAGGTGCCCTACCACCCCGAGGGCTGCAAGGAGGCCGTGGGCTGGGGCAGGCCTGCCGTACTCCCCAGGTCAAGGCAGAGCCAGCAGGGACTTGTGGCAGGGCGTGACCCTCTGGAGCCCCCACAGGCACCCTGGGAGGTCACACGGCAGACTAGGCCAACGCAACCCTCATGCCCGCCTACCTCTCCGCAGGGCCCCAGAAAAGGAGACCATTGGCAGAGCCATGATGCCCCTGGCCCGCACCAGGGGCCACCTGTGGTCCTACTCCTTGGAGCCACTGTGGCAGCCACTGCTCAAGCAGGCCCATGACAAAGCTGACCTGCGGGACATTGCCTGCCAGATCTTCCTTGATATCCTTCCCTACCAGCTGCCTGCCTGCTTACCAGCCTTGAGCATAGGCACTCACGTCCCCTCCTGAGCCCATAGCTGGCCCGTGGGGGGCCAGGTCTCACCGGACAGAGCACAGGGAAGAGCCAGCGCACACACATGGCTCAGCATGGGCCAGATCAGGGATCAGTGTGGAGCCAGCACGGGCATCAGTGTGGGTCAGTGTTAGGAGTCAGCATGGGTCAGGGTCACTGTATAGCCCTAGTAAGGCTCAGCCCAGGGCCCCAGCACTACTGTCCTTGACAGCTGCACCCATCCTCAAGTACACAGGCGACTATCCCTCTCGGCAGGCCTGGACCAGCCTGCAGCTCACAGATCAGATCTTCTCATCAGCCCTGCAGGAACCGGCCCTGCAGGACGAGGTCTACTGCCAGATCCTCAAGCAGCTGACCCATAATGCCAACAGGTCTGGGGGACAGCAGGGCAGAAGTGGACCCTGATGGTGGCCAGGCAGCCATGGTGATGGTGGGGAGGCAGCAGCTCTGGCCTGCTCTCTTCATGTCCTGGGGCTGTCAGTCCTGCCCTGGCCCTGCCTGCTCCTCCCTCTCCATGCAATCTAGCAGGCTTTGGCCTCTGCAAGCCTCTGCATCCCTAAAACAAGCAGAGTGGAAGCCCTCCCCGTCCCCAGGGTGCACTGGCCCCAGTGGCCCACAGCAGGCAGCCGTCCCTTCCCCCTCCTTCAGCTGGACCCCAGGCAGGCTCACATCACTTTGCTGCTCCTATTGGCCCCTGCCTGGCCTGGGTTCCCAGGAAGCACCCCTCCCACTGACCCTGCAGGCACAGTGAGGAGCGGGGATGGCAGCTGCTGTGGCTCTGCACTGGCCTCTTCCCCCCTGGCAAGGCACTGCTGCCCCATGCCCAGAAGTTCATAGACACTCGGAGGAGGAAGAAGCTGGCTTTGGACTGCAGCCGCCGCATCCAGAGGGTACTGAGGTGAGCCCACTGCCTTGTCCTCTGAGGATCACTCGGAATCTGCCCAGTGCCCCAGGACCTCATGATGCAGGCGGAGACCTGTGGCGGGTAGACTCATATTCTCTTTAGAAACTGACTTCAGTTGGCAGGTGGAACCAGGCCCTGAGCCACTGGGGGAAGGGAGGAAAGCAAGGCCCCAGATGGGCAGCCAGGGAGGCTTTGGCAGGCTCAGCAAAAAGCGCCCTGCCTGCAGTGCCCCTGCCCCCCCCCACCCCTCCGGCTCGACCTGGCCCTGCCTGGGGCCCAGGGGCCAAGCCCAGGGGTTCTCCCTCCAGTCCATCTCCCGTCCTGCCACAGGCTGAGGCTTTGCCTAAGGAGTCCGAGTCACCCTGTGGCTAGGGCTAGGGAGGTGCCCACGTGGTTGCAGGTCTGTGGCAGCTGTGCCCATGGCAGGAGGCAGGCACTCTCTGAGAGGCCCTGCTGGAGTCCTCGCCCTGCCCTACACCAGTGCCCCCTTGCACAGGCGCCCTGACACCAGGCCTTCAGGGACTGCTCTGAGGCACCTGCCAGGCCCCCTCAGCTCCCCCGCCTCCCTCTCCCTCACCCCGCCCGGTAGTGGTCACTTGGGGTTCTCGCTTCTGGCATCTGGCTTAGGGCCCCAGTGGAGGCAGAGGCAGTGGCAGGGGCAGCACAAGGCAGGAAGGGGGCATCTTTGTCAAGCACTTTCCTGCTCAGGACAGGGCCCCGGAAGCAGCCCCCGCACCAGGTCGAGGTGGAGGCCGCTGAGAAGAACGTCTCCCGAATGTCCCACAAGGTCTACCTCCCCAACGACAGCAGTGAGGTGAGTCCCCAGCCTGGTGCTGGCAGCAGCCTCACCCCGCCTCGCCCGCTCCCAGCTCACCCGGGCAGAGTCGTGCTCCTCGCACTCTTCCTGCACCCACCCCCAGCGGCTCCGGGCCAGCGCGGGGAGCACTGTCCTGAGGGAGCAGAGGCAGAGGGTAAGCACTGAGGGGAGACTGCCAGTGACCGTTCCAAAGGCAGCCAGGCCACAAGCGAGGAGGCTGAAAGGGTGGGCAGCAAGGTGAAGTTCCAGGGTTTGGGTGCACGAGGGACTTTGGTCCATTCAGGGACAATGGTGAGCAAGTGCCCAGGGTAGATGTGTCCCAGGACAGAGGTGGGTGACTGAGAGGCTGTGACTGAGAGGAGGCCGCAAAGGACAGCAGGGCCAAAGCGACTGGGGCAGGCAGCACCCTGTGCTGCCCTCAGGCCCTCCCCAGCCTTGGGGAGAGTCGAGTCCCTCTAAGGGAAGTTTCCAGTCTGGCTGCAGGGCTCTCAAAGCAAGCTCCAAGGGCAGGGCTTCTGGTAAGTCCAAGGGCCTGTGACAGCAATGTGGCCATTGGGCAGCTTTGTGAAGGGAGGGCTACAGGGCCACGCAGGAGCACAGGGCTGTAAAGTCCCAGACAGCCCCTTCTGGCCCTGGGCCTCACCAGCTGCTCTCTGCCCAGATGCTGGAGGTGGGAACCAACCACCGGGTGCGAGAAGTGTGTGAGGCCATTGCTGCCAAGCTGCAGCTGGCCTCCTGGGAAGGCTGCAGCCTCTTCATCAAGATTGCAGACAAGGTGCGCAGCTGCTGGGCCAGGGCTGGAGACTCCGGGTGGACCTCAGCCCATCCAGCACGGCTGAGGCTATTGGGGCAAAGCAGGGATCTCATAGGCAACCCCTGGACCCCCCATACCACAGCCACCAGCAATCCCATTCTGACCCCAACTGAGCCCTACCTACCAGGCTAGCGTGCATGGCTGCTGGACTTGAGCCCCAAAGGGTTGTCCCTGGAAGCTGCCCCACCTGCCTGTCCTCTGTCCCTTCCCACCCCAGGTCATCAGCCAGAAGGAAGGAGATTTCTTCTTTGACTCCCTGAGGCAGGTGTCTGACTGGGTGAGGAGGAACAAGCCCCAGAAAGAAGGTGCGGGGTCTGTGTGGGTGGTGGGAGGAGGGATGGGGTGGGGCGTCTGACTCCGGGCACCTCCTTCACACCCTGCCTGTATGTCTCTGAGCACATGGGTGGCTGTGGCCCAGAGTGATAAGGACACCCAGGGCCTGTCCCCATGGGAGGTGCAGGAGCATCCAGGAGGAAATGGTTGCTGCTGTAGTCTTGAAGGATACAGAAGAGCTGGAGGAGCGGGGGGGCCAAAGGAGCAGGCAGCAGGGAGTGGGCAGGAGTTGGTGTGGGGCCTGCAGAACAGGCATGGCACCCACCTCTGCCCCTCATCCAGGGGCTCCGGCGACGCTCCCCTATCAGATTTACTTCATGCGGAAACTGTGGCTCAATGTGGTCCCGGGGAAGGACATGAATGCAGACACCATACTGCATTACCACCAGGTACCAAAGGCCACCCCCATCCATGCCACCCTTGCACCACAAGAGAGGCAGCTGCCCGGGCAGGCCCAGCCACAGGTCCCATGAGGTAGGCAGGCCCAGCTCCTGGGGACGCTGAACCCGGAGACAGCATCTCTGCTGCTACCTGATGCATGACTGCCTGTGGAGAGCAGGCCTTGTCCTGAAGGCCAACCATGTGAGCATACAGTAGATGTGACCCCCACGTCACTAGGCCAGGGAGCCCTGCCCTTGCTCCCACAGACCTCAGCCTTTGGCTTGCTCACACTCCCAGATTGTGGGGGCCGACACCCCAGGCTCCACCACCTTCCTGTGAAGCTGCGAGGTGGGCTGGAGCCTGAGGCCTAGCACGTCCACTGCTCAGGAGCTGCCCAAGTACCTGCGTGGTTTCCACAAGTGCTCCCGGGAAGACGCCGTCCACCTGGCCGGCCTCATCTACAAGGCTCAGTTTGACAATGACCAGTCCAAGCTGTCGAGTGTCCCCAAGATCCTAAGGGATCTGGTGCCTGAGAACTTCACACGCCTGATGTCCTCGGAGGAGTGGAAAAAGGTCTCGGGGAACTGGGGAGGGGCCTTGCCCAGGTATGCTGGAGTGGGGCTGGCTGCACCCCTCACACCTCTCTGCACCCCTGTAGCACTGTCCTCCCTGCACGCAGCCCTGGGCCTGGGCAAGTGCTGCCCACCAGGGTGGCAGGGCAGCCCTGGCTGGACCTCACAGTCCCTCCTTCCCCAGAGCCTCCTCCTCGAGTGCAATAAGCACCGGAACAGGACGGTGCAGGAGGCCAAGGTGGCCTTCCTCAAGTACATCTGCCGTTGGCCCACTTTTGGCTCTGCCTTCTTTGAGGTGAAGGTAGGCTGTGCCCCCACAAGGCCACTGGGCCTAGCCCCGGGGACAGGGAGCCCCTTTCCCCGGGCTGAGAGCCTTCTCACAGGGTGGGAAGGGTGGGTGGGGCCAGACTAAGCGCGTCTCAGGTGGCGTGTGGAAGGTGGCCAACGGGGGCAGTGCCACCTGGTGCCACTCAGCTGTGACCACCGGCTCCTCCCTGCAGCAAGCCTCGGAGCCCTCCTATCCAGACATTGTCCTCATTGCCATCAACAGACACGGAGTGCTGCTCATCCATCCCAAGACCAAGGTAGCGTGGCAAGGCCCAGGCAGAGCTGGCCTGGGCCCGGGCAGTGGGCTGTGGCGGGGGCTTCTGCACGTCCCGCCTGCCCTCCTGTCCTTCACGCATGCCCTGTGACTCTCCTTCTGCACACTTGCCCCTCTGCCCCCAGGAACTGCTCACCACCTACCCCTTCACCAAGATCTCCAGCTGGTGCAGCGGCAGCACCTACTTCCACATGGCGCTGGGGAGCTTGGGGCGCGGCAGCCGCCTGCTGTGCGAGACCTCGCTGGTGAGCCGGCTGTGGCCAGGGCGGCAGCCTGTCCACTTCCCTTGCTGCCACCAGAGTTACTCACTTTGAGGGGTGGACCTCCCAGGGCCAACCTGCACAACCTGCAGGAGGCTGGGAGGGCTCTGCGACACAGGGCGGGCAGAGCTGGAGCCACCTCCCTCTTCCCCGACACCCCACTGCCCTCCCGGGGCACAGCATCTGACCCTGCCCGCCCTCCCGGGTCCAGGGCTACAAAATGGATGACCTGCTGAGCTCCTACGTGCAGCAGCTCCTGAACGCGGTGAACAGGTGGCGAGGCTCCCAGGCTCCCGCCCCAGCTGTCCTCTAGGAGTAGGCAGACCCCAGCTGCCCAGTCGGCCACCTTCCTTCCGCCTGGGTCTCATCAACTCACAGCCTGGCCTCTGCGCGAAGCCTTCCATGCCACCGTCTCCCACAGCCCCACCCTGCCCAGCTCCCA
The DNA here is from genome assembly GCA_004027455.1 of Hydrochoerus hydrochaeris. Classification (NCBI taxonomy): domain Eukaryota; kingdom Metazoa; phylum Chordata; class Mammalia; order Rodentia; family Hydrochaeridae; genus Hydrochoerus; species Hydrochoerus hydrochaeris. The sequence goes on from PVLA01007833.1 coordinate 49,304, forward strand.
GATGCCCCTTCCTGAGCACTGACCATGGAGGCCAAAGGAGGCTCGGGCTGGCTCCCCAAATGCTCAATAAAACCCACGCAGTGTGGAAGTGTGTCAGGGAAGGACAGGATGGGTGCCAGATAAGCGGCGGCCCTAGGAGGCCTGGTCCCTGAAGGGCTTTCTCTGTGGGAACAGGTGACAACTGTGTCTGTCTCAGGAGAGACTTCATGGCTGCATCCACATCACTGTCTCCCTCCCTCGCTTCCTTCCTGTTCTCACCCTGGGGAAAGAGGCTCCCTGAGAGCCCTGCCTTGAGCTGCCCTGCACTCTTCTCCTTCCAGGAGTGCAGGCACAGGGGTCTCTCCTGCGGCGGGGTGGAAGCACACGAGGGCCCTGCCTGCACTAAGGGGCTGGCTGGCTTCCTCTGAGGTGGCAATGGGCAGAGCATGGCATGGGACCCTGCAGCCTGCATCTCCAGGCCGGTCTCAGTGGACCAGCAGGCTGGACCCCTGTGCTCCCCACCTGCCGCCTGGCCTCTGCCCTGCTCTCTGCCCAGAGCCCACACAGCCACCCCACCTGTTCCACGTGGTCCCCACAAAGCACACAGGTGACTGCTGGTGGTGGATCAGCTTTCATTGTGTGAGGGTGAGCCTCCAGCCAGGGGTGCACTGGCCGCCGGGGTCACTCTGAAGTGGGCACCACCTCTGACCCCATCCCTCCCACCTGGGCTCTGCACAGAGGCTCAGTGTGGCCTGAGGTGCCACTGAGAGCAAGCACAGTGGACCTGGGGCACCATGTGGGTGTCAAGATTCGGAAGTAGGGGGTGGAGGGAGCTGGCCTCGTCCTTCCAGCTGGCTGGTGAGCGGGGATGGCAGGGCTTGCTGGCCCCGTGTGGCTGCAGGGATCCAAGTGGCCATGTGGTGACAGGCTGAGGGTTTCCTGGAGGCCTCCACTGCTGGGCCACCACACGCACACAGCGCGAGGCTCTTGGGCCCACGCTTCCAGGACAGAGGTGGGCAGCAACTGTGGTCCAAGCAGAAGCCAGCGACCCAGCCCCAATTTGCTGCTGTCCCTAGTGCTTGTGGGGACAGGTGGAAGCGGCCATCAGATGTGGGGCAGCTGCCACACAGACAGGAAGCCAGGAGCTGGCAGAGGGAAAATGCAGACACGGGGTGGAAAGGGGAAGGTGGGAGGGCAGCTGAGAAGCGACAGGAGCAACATGGCAGCAGGAAGCGGGAGGGGAGGTGGTGGGGAAGCAGGCTGTTGGGCACCAGCAGGCCAGAGCCCTCAGGCAGAGTTCACATCCGAGGGCTTGGGCTGGGCCTTGCGGGAGGTCAGGTCCGCCAGCTTCTTCAGCCGCTTCTTCAGCTCCAGCGGGAACTTCTCGTAGCACTTCTTACACACAGGCTTCATGTCAAACTCCACGAACTTGTTCCTGTAGTGAAGCCCAGCAGTCTGTTTCCTACCAACCCTGTCTGGGCTCCTGGTTCCTCACCCTGAGCTTCCCTGAGCCCGCAGGCCAGGTCCAGGCACCCTTCTTTCCTCTCTCAGGTTCTGATGCTCCAGAATCCTCTGTGGTCCCCGCTGCCCTTGGATACCTGAGTCCTAGCTCCTCTCTCAGCTCGCCTCCGCAGGCCTTGGTGACAGCCTGCTGTCTGACACACTTCCTTTGCACCTGCTCTTCCCTGGGCAGAGATGACCTTCCCTCCCAGTTGTGTTCCCACCCCTCTCTGTGCCCTGGGCCCCTGGGCCTGCCCCCAGAAGGGAGGCAGCGACTCACTTCAGGGTGAGCTTGCTGTTACAGGTGGAGCAGGAGAAGCAGTTCACACACCAGGCCTTGTTGAGGGCCGACACCACTGTGAGGGGAGAGGGGGCTTAGCCGACCCTGCACAGGCCCAGCTGTGTGGAGCCAAGACCAGCTGGGCCCACAGCTGCAGAGCCCGTGGGCAGGGCAGGCAGGGGGGCTCACCGTCGCCCTCAATCACGTGGCTGCAGCTGTAGCAGACATCCCCGAAGAGCTGCGGGCACAGCACGTCGTCAGTGTGGGCTGCACGCTTCACGCCCAGCCAGGGCCTCACACTGCCTCTCTGCTACGTGCAGTCTCGGCCCACCAGCATCACCCTGTGGAGGCCCTGTGCCAAGGCCCTGCTCCCCAGTACTGCTCCTGCTAGTGTCCTGTGAGAGTGGGGTTCGGGGCAGCCTCCCCCACCTCCTGAACCAGAGCAGCGGGATGAGGGGAGGTAGAGGGTCACCTCACAAGCCCAGATTCACAGTCGTCTGGTTCGTCCTCACGAGTCTGGGCCAAAGGGCCCATTTTTCCTGTGAGGCTCCCAAGTGGGGAGAGATGCCCACATCCCCGGACCCCGAGCCAAGACACAGGGCCTTGGCACACACGGCAGCCCAGCCCAGCTCCCTCCACAGCACCCGACCCGCGCCCACCTGGTTGTAGTGGGTCTCACAGTAGGCCAGACCCTTCTTCTCGTAGTGCCGGTGTCCAAGGAAGGGCTTCTCACACTTGGCGCACACAAAGTGCTGCAGGGACAGAAGGCAGCTGGCAGGTGTCAAGGCCAGGTGGAAACCCCAGGAGCCAGGGGACAGAGGGCAGGCAGGGTAACAGCTGGCAGGGGCGCTAATGCCTCTGCCAATGCCCTGGGGCTCAAGAGCCCCCAGCTCCCCTCGAATGCATTCATGGTGACATCCTATGTCACCATGGCTTGGGCTCCTGGCTCAGCTGCCTGCTGGGGCACAGTGGCCCCCCCAGGTGGGAGTTGTCCTGCTGTGGTTGGGTCATCCCCTCTAGTGTCCTCAAAGCCCTGGTCACCAAGCAGCATGTGCACTGCACATGTGAGGACACACCCTCCTCCAGGGTCAGGGGCAGGCATATGTGGCCCCTACCTCTGGAAGGGCCTTCTTAAGTGGGCCACCAATGTGTGGCTTCTAGATATAGAGATGGTCAGGCCCCTGGTGAATGCCAGGTGTACACAGGTGTTAGAGAGCTCAGTCTGGGTAGAGCTCCAGCCAACCCACATGCCCACCTGAAGAGCTTACCCACACCAGTTGGCCAACCACAGCCCCCCAGGTTTCTTCCTGACTCTGAAATCTTCTAGAAGCCATGATGCCATGAAGGCGAAGATGGGCTTTGATGCCAGACTGGTCTGCAAGCTCTGGTTTCCCAGTTCCCATGACAGGCCCAGGTCCCAGGAGATGCAGCGCCACAGGCAGGTCCTTGCCGGAACCAGGGCACAGCCCGGGCTGAGGTGTGATGGAGGGGCTGGGAACTCCACCTGAAGCCCCGCATCCCTGCCCAGCTCACCTCCACATGCCACTGCTTGCCCAATGCGTTGACCACACGGCCCTCAATGGGCCGGCGGCAGGCCCCACAGATGGGGACACCCATCTTGTCATGGCAGGGCAAGCAGTAGAGCTCACCCTTCAGCTCCCGGGCCTCAGCGGTCAGCTCTTTCCTGGAAGATAGCGGAAGCCCCCAAGTGCCACCGTGCCCTTCTGCAGGGTCACCCCAGCCCCTCCAGCCCAAGGGCCTCAGGCGCTGAGAGGCCCCGCTGGGGCAGGCGGGCAGGCGGGCGGCACGCTCTGATCTCTGGCCTTCTTAGAGACTTCCTGTGAGCACGCAGACAGGCCCTGGAGCACAGACTTCCCACACAGGCTAGCAGAAGGGCGCCTGTGTTCTATGCCCCGAGCCCCCTGAGAAGCAGGTTTGTTCTCAGGTCTCCTCCTCCTCCAAACCAGACTGGGTGTCTGGGACAGGCACGAAAGGGACCTGAGGGGACAGCTCTGTGCCTTCTCTTTCCCCTGCCCCTCTCCAACACCAGCACCAACCTCACCCCCTCTATCCCTTCCTGTCCTTCGTTTCAGCCGCGGCCCCTGCGGTCTGCCCCCTGACCAGAGAGCTCTGTGGAGAGGAGCTCCCAGCCCCACTCCATCCTGCCTTGGAGCTTTGCACCCAGCCCTCTGGACATCCTCCTGCCATATCACAGCCCCTGCTCTGGGGCAGCCCTAGGTCTCTATCCACCCGACCGCAGGGACAGGGCTGAGTACCACTTACCCACAGTGGGTACAGCTGAAGTGGTCTGGGTGGTAGGCGTCATTCCTGAACATGAGGGGCCGCTCATCAATGACCAGGTGGCACCGCTGACAGATGTACTTGCCCAAGCCCTTGGCCTTCTCACGGCTGTGGCAAGGTCGGCAGAGGTGCCTGCAGGGGGCAGGGTATGCATCAGGCAGGTAGGTCACCACCTCCTGCACAAGACAGCCAAGGTCACTCTCAGGATAAGAGAGCCCAGGACCCTGCCTTGTGGCCTTGGCAAGAGTCTCAAGCTTCAAGGAGATTCACCCTGGGATGCAGAAAAGAAAGCTGCCCAACCCCAAGGCTGGGGTGGCCACAGGTACTCCATCTATGAGGTACAATCAAAAAATATGATGAGTATTTAACTAAAATTTTTTATTATAGGGGCCATAGATCTAGCTCAGTGGTATAGCCCCTGCCTGGCAGGCATGAGGTCCTGAGTTCAATTCCTAGTACCCCTCCAAAGAAAATTTATTATGGTAGAAGGCATATGGTTATTAATCCTCTTCATAGCACTCCTCCCGGCTTCTGACATGCCTATCCCATGGTTCTTGCCACTTTCTGAAGCAATTCTAGAACCCTCTTTCAGGAGTGACCTGCTGCTGCACCATCACGACTGCACCAATCTAACCAGCCCAGAACATTTCTCTCTCCTGGTCATTTTGACTTTGGGGAAGAGCCAGCTGGAGAGAATAGGTGGACGAGGACACCTGATGTCCTTAGGAGCCTGCTTTCTGTTAGATGGCTCTTGGCAGCAGCGCTGACCATATTTTTGGACACACTTCATAAAGACACAAACGAGGACTTCCAGATTGCTTCAGAACATGGCAAGAACCATGGAATAAATGTGTTGGAGTAAGCAGGCAGATTCTGAAGAGGATTAATGTGTTTTTTACCGTGAAAACAAGTTTTTTAAATTAAGCATTCACCATATATTTTGAGCACATCTTGTAAAAGCAGACTACCTATGCTTAGGGAGAGTGGACTACAGCAGCATGTCTGTGGTTGCTGTCTTTATGTGACATATTTCCTCTATTTTTCCAGAGCCTCGGATGTTGTGTAGAACAGAACAGCCATCTATTGACATTTTCTGAAAAATGAGTTTTATTTCTCAAATGTCCTTTAACACGGCGAGCTCTAGTGACTGTGAGCCTCGGAACCCACCACGCCTAGCAGAACAGTGAGTGCAGGACCCCCTTCCCTTGAGGCCTGCGGATGAAGGGCCCTACCACGTACAAGCGCTGTCTGTCCCCAGACACAGCATGGCTGTGTCAGGCAGAGGCGCCAAACCAGGGGCTGTCAGAGCAGAGTCTTTTCTCGGGAAGACTTCGTTCATTTCTGATGCTGCTCCCTGCACTAAGCAACAGCTGTGTCTCAACTGAGACAGACATCAACATCGTTTCTGTTCCCTGGCTTTTGCAGGTGGCAAGAATGTAAATTCAGCATCCCCTGGCAAAGATAAGAAAGGCCCTCATCAACATCTCTTGGTGCCCGATCCCTGTCCAATGCGCCAATCTCATGCTCCAAGCAGAGAGCCAAACTCTCCTTTCCTGGGCCTCCCATCTGAGGGGCTGCCCCGCCCCGTCACCAGCCTCCACCACGACCTGCCCTTCTTTCACAGGAGTTTATACAGAGACCGGCTCCATGTAAGACCTCCAGCCAGTGACTGTGGGCACATTGGAGATGTTGGGAGAACTATCCTGGCGTCCCCGGCCAGGACCCCTGCGCCTGTCCTTCTGTGCCAGGACTCCAGCCCACAGGGCACTGCTCTCTTCTTGCCCTGGCATATCATCCTCCCTGCAGGTGTGTCCTGCCAGCCACTCACTGTGCCCACTCCAAGCGCCACATGCCCTGTACAGACCACAGTATGAGTGTGCCAGTGGGCGCATGATGGTGTGTAGGAAAAGCAAGGTAAGGAGCCCCACCTCCCTGTGCCACAGTCTCCTGGCCAGGACCCCTGGATTTTCCTACCCACGGTGGGCAGCAGAAGTGGCTATGGCTGTGGCTGTGGTCACTGTATCCCTGGAGCCCACCCTGCCCTGACACCTGTGCCCTGGTCCCCACCCGACCCACCAGACGGCAGCCCAGGACGGGGCATCACCTGGCCAACCCTTCCTCCTGCCTGCATCTCTGTCCCAGCCACAGCTCTATTCCCCGTTTGGGTGAGTCTTCTTTGCACAAAGACACTCTGGAGCCATTATAGAATAACTGTTGGGGAGCCTGACTCCCCAAAATTCTATTGCAATGGTTATTTGCCCTTGAAGCTACTACTGCCATTGGCCATTTCAATTACAGAACACAGAGGGGGTTCAGATCAGTGTACACAGAACCAAAAAGAAAGAGAAAAAGAATAAGGCAAGGGAGGAAGCACGGTAGGGGAAGGCAGGACAGGCAGGGAAAGTTAAAAAACTTCAGTGAGGTTTCTGGCAAACAAAGAGTTAAAACGGAATGGGAAACAGAGGAAGAGAGCCGATGAGACCACCTGGCCCAGCTGCTCCAGGACCTGGCCTTGAAAGCAGCTCTGCTGTAAACGTCACCTGTCACAGGTCACCCCGTGAGCTGCTGGACCGCACAGCAAGACTACAGAAGCACAAGTCCTCGAATGCACACACAGGCGGTGGAAGGGGCAGGAACCAAACAAGGGGTCTCGGGTCCAGAACAGCCAATTGAGTTACAGCAACTGTGGAGGAGAGAGCCCCCTGCTTGCCATGTAATCAAGGAGGCTGAGCACAAAGACCCTGAGTGCAGGCTCCAGGCTCCCTACGGTACTGCCAGGAGGTCTCTGTCTATCTCCCTACGGTACTGCCAGGAGGTCTCTGTCTATCTCCCTACGGTACTGCCAGAAGGTCTCTGTCTATCTCCCTACGGTACTGCCAGGAGGTCTCTGTCTATCTCCCTACGGTACTGCCAGGAGGTCTCTGTCTATCTCCCTACGGTACTGCCAGGAGGTCTCTGTCTATCTCCCTACGGTACTGCCAGGAGGTCTCTGTCTATCTCCCTACGGTACTGCCAGGAGGTCTCTGTCTATCTCCCTACGGTACTGCCAGGAGGTCTCTGTCTATCTCCTTACGTTACTGCCAGGAGGTCTCTGTCTCTTTATTTTCTCCCCTTTCCAGTTAGGCGACTTTGTTTCTTCTTCTAAAACTTGTATCTCTCCCATGGCCACAGAAGAGCTTTAAGTTATCGCAGCCCCCTTACAAGAGACAGCCTTCTGGGCCTCTGCATTTGAGACATGGTGTAGTCATCCTTACCAGGGGCAAAAAGGGTCACAAAGGCCCGAGTCCAAGTCCCCTATAAGAGAAAGACTCATCGGGGACACTGGCCTCCACCCATGCCCGGGTAACTGTGAATAAATTCCGATGACGGCAGGGGCCAGGGAAGGAAGTCAAGGCTGCATTTGGCCTCCTGATGTGGGAGACATCTTGTCTCAGCTGTGCAAGGCAGGAGGAGAAATGTCCAGGCAGACACCTGCGGCAGGGAAGCTGGAGACCCAGACAAGCTTCCTCCCCCACTGTACCTTGGAGTTGGGAGAGACTTTGTCAGAGGAGTCCCCAGAAGCAAAGAAACCCTCATATTCTCTTTCTTTAGATGGGGCCTGGACAATCAGCCAGTCCACCATGTTCACCATGTTTTTAAACACTGGAGAGAGTTACATCCCCAAAGTTTGAGGAAAAGGACTCTTGACTTCCAGTGTACTAGGGCTTGGCTAGGTACCCACTAGAAGACCAAGAAAGGTGGCACCCCAGGGGTGTCTTTAAATTACAATACCATACATCAGTTAGATCTATTTTGCAAAAAAGGAAGGACATGGGGAGAAGAGGCTCATGTCCAACTGTTTTCTGTCCCAGGAATTATCCTGAACACGGTCTCAGTGTTCCACTGACCCTCCTTTGTTAGCTGCTTTGGGACCAATCCTTTCCTCTTGTGCTAGTGAGGAGGGACCCAACCTTAAGGCTACAACAGGGAAAAAACACAAACCCAGAAAGCCTCTGTCAGACCCCAAGCCCCAGCTGCCAACTGATGTCCCTCCATTCCAATCACAGAGGACGGCTGAACCCACCCCTTCACTTATGCAGAGCTAGGCCACATCTGGAAAGTTTCATAGATACACCTGACAGATGTGTCCAAGCCTCTGGGAGTCACCTCTTTCTTCAGACTCGCTTGGGCTGACCCATCTTCAGTGATACCTTAAATCCAGAACAGAAAAAGACAATTTTGAGAGCTGCCATGAGGACAAGAAATGCCTATCATGTGGCCCACAGACGTGCTGTAAATGAGGCAAACGAAGATGGGGGGGGAGGTACATGCCTCTGTGGGGGAGGAGGCCTGTCCCCAGGCCAAGCCCGGCTGGGAAGGGCTGAGGCTAACAAAGGTCAAGCTGATAAATCATGCCTTGCTAAGCCAGGTTTAACAGGAGGAGAGAGAACCCCAACAGTATCTTCTCAAGGGCTTAAAATGCTCTGACCAAACACACCCACATAAGCCCCTCGAGGAATGAAGGAAGGTCACCCTCAAAGACAGATTTATCTCCCAGACTGCTCCTGGCATTTGCCACCAATTCCTGAAACTGCTATCTGCTTCTGACAGGGAGAATGAGACTGGGCAATCCTCTCTGAGAGGCCACAGAGGTCTTTCACAACAGTGACCAGGAATTTACCAGATACGAAACAAGAGACAGGCTGAGGTACTGCTCTCCACCCAGGCTGCCCAATTGCCAAGTCCAAATCCTGCCATGGTTGTGAAAAGTCAAGCCATTTTTAAAGGACTGCCCCAACAGGAGGAAGCCCAACAAAAAGAGACCTCGTGTGGGCTCTCAGCTCCTGTCCCATCTGCCAGGGTCACTGCTGGAAAGACCAATGCTGCCAGGGCTTCACATTCCGACTCCCCTCGCTCCTGTTCAAACATCGGAGCCCCCGGCTGACCTAATTATAGGGAACAGATCATAAGCTTTTCAGTGGACACTGGTACCTGGTTTTCTGTCCTTGCTTCTCCCTTGGATCATGCTGTATGCAAACAGCTACTGCCCGAGGCATTTAGGGACACCCAGTGGGAAGACTCTTCTCCAAGCCTAGGGAAAACTGCATTTCATCCTACTTTTCTGATAGTGCCTGAAACCCCCACACCATTCTTGGCAGCAGACTTACTGTCCAAAGTACATATTTGAATCCTGCTTCCTCTGGGTCACAGCCTCATGAGAAATTTCCCCCTCTAAGAATTACAGGTGTGGGGCTAGGGATTTAGCTCAGTGGTATAAGCCCCTGCCTGGCAAGTGCAAAGTTGTGAGTTCAATCCCCAGTACCAAAAAAAAAAAAATTACAGGTGAGCCCAGCTATGTGGTCAGAGGAACTAAAACCTAAAGTCCAAGGACACAGAACCACTCAAGTAGTGACTCTTGAGAGGCTGTCGCACCTTATAGTCCTCCTATCATCAGTGTTAGAGGCCTAATAAGTGGAGACTGGTTCAAGACCAGCGCCTTATTAGTGACGCTATGGTACCTCTATGCCGTCATCCTGAGCTCTGCAATTCACTCACGCGGCCTCAGTCAGCTGCTGTCCTCTGAGACCCTAAACATGCTTTCCCTTGACACATGAGAGTCAAAATGACTTTGACTTTGAAAACCCACTTATGGGGGTGGGATAACTGCCCTGGACAGACCTCCCCCAGGGGTTTTGAGACAGCCTCCATCTTTTTGGCATAGTTCTGGCAAAGACCTGCTAAAATGGGGTAAAGAGGGCATCACCCTCTTACCGTATGACTGATTCGATGCTCCATGAGAACACAGACAGCCATGTATGCGAGGAAACTGAGTCACTCCCTAACTTCCTGGCCTCCTGAGGTTATAAAGTCTCCCAAGAAAAGGTTCAGATATGCCAACCCCAAATCACCTAGGTAGGGCTGTTCATTTCTCAGGGAACAGGGGCACTAAGTCCAGAGAGAATCCAACCTACTCTGCACTTCTCTTTGCCAAAACATATCAAATAGCTGAGAGCCTTCTTAGGGGTGCCTGGGTCTTGCAGAATCTGGATTCCAGGATATGCTGAAAAGACCAGGTTCCTCTACCCACAACACAGGGCTTCTCTCTTTGTCTGGAGCCCAGAGATGCAACAGGCCTTCCAAGTCCTCAAGAAAGCTCTACAAAAGGCCCCTGCATTGGGTCTGCCAACTCAAGACAAATATACTCTTCTTCACTGAGAGACAGGGAGTGGCTTCAGGAGTCCATTCCCAGTTTGTGGGGCCTGGCCACCAGCCAGTAAGTAGCCTATTTAAGCAAAGACCTGGACACCATGGCCAAAGGATGACCAGGCTGTTGTGGGCTTCAGCAGCTGCAGATATGTTAATCCCAGAGGCTCATAAACTTACCCAGGGGAGGACTCTTATAATCAAGACACTCCATGATGTCGGAAGACTTCTTAAGGCTTCAGTCCACCCGTGGGTCTCTGATGAATGGATTTGTAAAGTATGAGGTTCTCTTGTTAAAAAAACCAGGTATAAAAATTGGAATCTATCAAAGCCTTAACCCTGCCTGATCCCCGAGAGCTGGGAGAACGTGAACACAGTGTGCAGAGGTTCTAATGCACACTCAACAGCAGAGGAAGAGGTAAAGCAGTCAGCCTCTCGGTGACCCTGGGGATGTGCTGTTCACAGACAGCAGCTCCTCTGTACAGCACAGAAAGGTGGGGTACACAGGGACTGGCCACATGGGAATGTTAGTCAGGACCACTGACTCTGAGCACAAATGCCCTCACCCAAGGGCTAACGCTGACAAGAGATAAGGGTAAACGTTTTTTAGGGATTCTAAGTATGCATTCTATGTCACCCATGCACTCACTGAAATTTGGAGAGTAAGAGGCCTGCTGACTTCTAACAGATCTCCCATTAAATATTCCCCAGAAATTCTAGGACTCATCGAGGCTGTTGACCTGCCTGGAGAAGCGGCAGTCGTTCACTGCCTGGGATATCCGAGAGAAACAGACTCTGTGGCTGTAGGCAACGGAAGAGCCAGTAAGCAGGTAAAGGCAGCAGCTTCTGTGTGGCTAGAATGCTCACTTTTATGGTAGCTGACCTATTATCTACTAGCTCACCTTTTTATTTTTTGAGTGAGGGTCTCCCTATGCTGTTCAGGCTGGCCTTGAACTCACAACAATCCTTCTGCCTCAGCCTCCTGAGTGCTGGAATTACAGGCATGCACCACTGCACCCACCATCACTTGTTTATTCTAATAAGCGAATTCTACATTCCAAAACCCAAGCGGCTTGACATGGAAAGTAATTAAAAGTATCTATGATGCTTGTCATTTAGGACAGAAAACTCCTTACTTTGGTTACTGACTTCTTTCTGGGGGAAGGACTGAAGTGACACAACAGTGGTGAAAGGATGTGAATTGAGTGTCAGAACCAAGCCTCAAATGCTTGATTAACCTTCAGAAGTGCAACATCGAAGCAGTTATCCAGGTGAAGCCTGGTGGATCGATTTCCCCCACAGGCCAGGAAGCCAATATAGCCAGCTCCTCTTAGTCCCCACTGATTCTCACACGGGTGGATAGACAACTTCTCTACCCAGACTGAAAAAGGCTCGAGAAGTAGGGTTCTTTGCATGAGATCATCCCAAGGTCTAGAATGCCATGAAGTCTTCAGAGTGACAGGCCTCCCTTCCACTTTCAGGTCACCCCAGGAATCTCAAAAGACCTGGGCACCGAATATCACCTCCACTGTGCCTGTCGGTCTCAATCACTGAGACAGGTAGAATGGGTCGATGGGACACTCAAAACTCACCTGCTCAAGCTGGGATGGGAACACAAAGTCCCTTGGAAGCAGCTCCTACTGTGGCCCTTCTATGGTCTGAGACATGCCTGGGTTTCAGGGATATCTCCCTTTAAACTTCTGTACGGGGTTCCTTCTCAGAAATGAAATCCCAGCTGACTGATCAACTGAGGGAGACGTGAGACAGGTAAAGTCCTTAGCCCAGTTCCAACAATCCTTCTGCCTTGAGACAAATCCCACACCCACTCCACCTAGCAAGCCTCTCTCTGCCTGGGCCCTGGCACTAGTCAAGGCCATGGACACACAGGACATAAGCAAACCTTGGTGGGAAGGTGTCTACACAGCGGTCCTTCCCACCCCTCGGCAGTGAAGGCGACAGGGCATGACTGCTGGATTCATCATAACCAATAAAGTGCAGACTGCCTCCAAAAGCCACGGCAAGAACACACCTCCAGGTCTACCCCAGGCCACACGGGACCCCTCCCCCCCATGCCTGTGAACCTGCGGAAGATCTCAAATTCCTCTTCAAAAGAGGAAACAAAGATAAGAGATGCTAAAAACCTAACTACCTTAGGTACTGGTGATGTCCACTTCCTTATCCCAATATCAAGATTTCCTGTACATTCTGTGTCAGGAAGTTTGACTTTACGGCCACCAGACAGGACTCATTGATGCCATGTGTGATCTCTGGTTTCAGAGCTCTTTGTCTGACTTTACTTCAGCACCAACAGAATTCTTTCGCTTCTATACTCTCATTCTGTGTTCTCTACCAGAGGAGGACAAGGGTGTCAATGATTGAGAAAGGGCCTGAACAGCCTGCGTTTCCGTATGCGTTTTCCTACGGCTTTTACTTACAAGCCTGGCATGGCTCCGGTTCAGTTGTCTTTGCCTCCCCCTAGCTGGGACCATCCTCTGTGCATTTTCAATGGGCCAGAGATTCCCATTAGGACCATGAGGGTGACGCAACAGCGTACTCGGTCAGATGCAGGAGCGCCAACCTCTGCGTATCCTAGTTGTTGGTTTTGTTTCATGGACCCCCAGATGATCACGGCCCCACTTGAGTGATAACTGAACCTGTGCAAGGTCTTCAGTATGAAAGATGGCATCCAGACCACTTCACTGTCTTATCAGGAGTTCCTGTCAGAGGCACCGAGAGAAGGCACTGACACATTTGACACAAATATAACATCAGCCCTCCTTCTACCTCAAAACTCAGAAGACCCAGCCACTCACCATCCTGTCCTATGCACTCCACAGAGAATGGTGAGAAAAAAAAGAAAAAAACAATTCACCTAGTAACATTTTTAACACTGTCCCTCAAGCAAAGACAATACAAATTATACCCAAAAATGTATTTCCAGCTAACCTCACAAATGGAATTCCAGCACTCCTGTGTCTCCTTCTGGGTCATCAGAGACGGTAAGCACATGATGAGTTTCCATCCAGGGAATACAGTGCTTAGATCCCCATAAATGCAGAGGAAACTGGGGAGTCAGGTAAGCCCCAGCCCTGATGCTGCAGCACCTTTAATCGTTCTCATCTAGAGCCATGAGAACCACTTCATACAAGGACAGGGATGTATCTTTGTCTCTTCAGAAGCAAGAGCCTGTTACCCTTGTTCTAGGAATCACAGCCCTCAGCCCATCACTTGCCAACTCAGCTCAATACTGCTCCAATGGCTGAAGGAGCCCAGGCCTCAGAGAGCACTGTCAGAGACCTTGGAGTCTCTCTCAGTGTACTTAGGAAATGGTGCTAGAGCACCATCAGGCCTGGGCTGGATACTGACCCTCCCAGGAGGCGTCCACACAGCACTAACCCACCTGCTGCTATACATTGACACCACCTAGCGGGTGGAGACCAGCGCTCAGGTTATTTTACAAAGAGTCAAATAGCTACATGATCTGTGAGTTACGGATTCGTGGCTTCCGGAATTATATGACAAATTAAAGGATGGCTTCCATCTGTATCCACTTGGCTATCGCCTTTGCACGGTCCTCTGACAACTGTTTTCTTGCTGTGTTTACTTGGGTTACATTTTCCCAGCTTGCTCGTGAGCTTTATTACAGAAAGCGTAAATGCCACAAACTTCAGGTGCTGCATCAGATGAAGCCATACGGAGGCCTCCTTCTCCCACTGAGGCCACTAACCCTCCCTCCCTATGGAGGGCTCGGTCTGCTGCCCCCCAACAACCCCACTCAGCCCCAGAAAGTTGGATCACTTGGCGTCGGTTTCCCCAATGGCAGTTAGATGGAAATCTTGATGGCAGGGCAGGGCTGGGGGGAGTCCAGGACAGGCAGAGAAAGTTAAAGGGCCTCAGAGAGGTTTCTAGAAAATAAAGAGTTAAACTAGGGTGGGGTGAGAGCAAGAAAAACAGAGGAAGAGAGCTGAGGAGACCACCTGGCCCAGCTGCTCCAGGGCCAGGTTCAGTCCCCTGCCCCTTCCACCTCCAGCTAAGCCAGCGGAAAGAGTAGGGAGGGGCTGTATTATTTTTTAAAATCCAGTTAGTGTATAAAACACACACCACCACCTGGACACACGCACACCTGTACACCAGGGCATCGATACTTTCTTATCCTCACCACGCCAGCCCTGAAACACACGTGAATGCTTTTCACTAACTGGCCTTGAATGCAGCTCTGCTGAAAATGTCAAGGCAGTGGAAGGGGCAGAGGCCAAATGAGAAGCCTCAGGTCCAGAACAGCCAATAGAGTTACAGCAACTGTGGAGGAGAGAGCCCCCTGCTTGCCATGTAATCAAGGAGGCTGAGCACAAAGACCCTGAGTGCAGGCTCCAGGCTCCCTACGTTACTGCCAGGAGGTCTCTGTCTATCTCCTTACGTTACTGCCAGGAGGTCTCTGTCTATTTTCTCCCCTTTCCAGTTAGGTGATTTTTCTTCTTCTAAAATTTGTATCTCTAATTCATTGTAGCTCTAATTCTCTTATTCATTTAAAGTTTTACAAACCCTAGATAAGATCTACCCTCTCCAGAGAGACCTGGGGCAAGACCATGCAAGACGGACCTCACTGGGAAACATGGAGGAAACTAAAGAAAAGGCACCTGAACGTGGATTTGCAAAAGAGGACAAAGGAAGCAAAAATATATGTAGGGAAATTCATATTTATGTGCCAAAGACTGCCACAGAAATACACAAAAGATTGTTAGGCAATAACACAATTTAGTCATGCGTTGCTTACCAACAACAAGGATGCATTCTGAGGAATGCACCATTAGGCAATTTCACTGTTGTTCAAACATCATAGAGTGTGTTCACACAATCCTAGCTGATGTGGGGAACAGACAGACCCCAGTCTCTCCCCATGAGTCAGCACCATTTGCAGACAAGGGGTAGAGAGAACAGAGCCACACCAGCAAGCAAGCCCAGTCTGGGAACTGGTGTCATGTGCAGGCCACCACCAGACTGTAACAGACAGAGCCCAGCCCCTTCTGGCATGCAGGCTGGCAATACTAGAAGTACCAACCTTCCCCCACCACCTCCCCTACCCTAAGTGACAGGCTTATCTGGAGAAACACAGACTGTGATGATAGCTTTGGAGGTGAAATGCAATTGGATGCCTGTGGTGCTGTGGTGTTTCACTGACATTGCAGGGCTAGGGCTGGTGGTCTGATCATAGGTTCAGATGATAGCAGCACACAGTGGGACATCTAGGGGAATCTCCTTCTGAGGGCTGCAGCCATTGCTGATTCCCCATGGTCTTGTTTTGGAAGTCCTATATAGTTTCCATTGTTTTCCTGGGTTGGGTTTTATTCTCTTTTGTCTTGTTTGATTATGTCACATCCAATGGCAGGTGCATCTATTTCAAAGATAGTAAGATACATTATGGTAGCAATTTTGGATTTACTATAGTCTTATTTTGAAGTCCTTTATTGCATGCTTTTATTGTTTCTATTCTATTCTGTTCTGTTTGATTTTTACTATATCTGAAGTTATCTGCAGCTATTTTGAAGACATCAAAAGACATTATGGTAATTAATGTTGATTCGTAATGTTTTGAAGTTCTGTATCTTTTACACTGGTTTGTTTTTTATTGGTTTTATTCTGTCTTATCCTCTTTTTAAAAAAAGATTATCCTCTTAAGACACAACAGAAGAAAAAAAGAAAGAAGAAAAGAGGAAGGAAGGAAGGAAGGAAGGAAGGAAGGAAGGAAGGAAGGAAAAGAAGATCAATCTGAGCCTAGAAGTGACCTGGCACCAGGTTCACATCCCACATTTCCAAGCAGCCAGTTCTTCAAGCTACCCACAGGGCCCCATGGGAAGGGACCCCACACTGGGTCAGACACCCACACTCCTCACCACCTCCAGGCAGGACAGACTGGGAAGATGAAACTTGTGAAGAAACCCCAAATGGGAAATGGCTTCAGTACAGATCTGAGCCCAGCACCACCAAGTCCAAAAGTAACCCTCAGAAGTGTTTTTCAGGTAGAATTAAAATGACACCTAAGAATTCTAGCACTGAGATGTCAGTCAAAAGGAGTAATATTTAAAAGGGGGGGGGGAGCTGGGGATTTAGCTCAGTGGCCTAAGTGCCTGCCTGGCAAGCACGAGGTCATGAGTTCAATCCCTGCAAAAAAATCCAAAAAACAAAAAAGAAAAAGATAAAAAGAAAAGGGGTAATATTCCCCGCTGCATAGGGTAGGTGCAAATGAAGACAGTGCATGTGATAGCCACACAGTTTTAAGTGTTGTCACTAAAAATATAAGTCTTTGGAAACTAGGAATGCTGACTTGGCCCTGTATTAGTGACATGCCATTCTGGAGGGTCCACCTGGTCTTGGAGCGGCCACTAGTACCCCCAAATGCACCTGGCGTGAGCCACCCGAGGAGAAGACGCCAAGCCTGGTGCCCTTCTGTGCTGAGGAGGCGCCCAGGCCTCAGGGGAGAGCGGCTTCCCCCAAGGACAGACAGCGCCCCCATTATGAAGCAGCTGCAGCTGTGGCCGGCCCCACATAAAGGCCATGATTTATTCTGCAAGCCCAAAAGGAGCCTAATTATACAGGGCAGGACATAGGACCCTACAGCAAGTGTCCTGAAAGAATCCTCTCTCATTCTGCCCAACAAAACTCCTCAGCCCTCCCTTCCATTCACCCAACACCCCGGTCCTGCCGTAGCAGGAGCTGGGGAGTGCATGTTGCCATGGTGGCCGGCCCCTCCCTGCCCACTGTGGCTCATCCCCTTCTCAAACGTCCTGTTGTGTCTGTCAGTTCCAGCCAGAGCCCCCCCACCCCACTTTGCCCACTCCCAGGCTCCCAAGACAGTCACACACTCAGCCTCTGTGACGGTCAGTGGCCAAGCTGGGGTGGGGGGTTGCATGGGCTGGGGACACACTGGAATATTCACAGACTCTGTGGCAGCAGCAGCAACAGAAGAGCAGCCCACCCCATAAGGGACCCTTCAGGAATGAAGCAGCCTTTCAGGGCCAGAGGGGCTGCAGCCTCCCCTCTTCTCCTTAAATAGCCAGGCTTCCACCCATAGTTGCAAAGAGCCCACTGCCACGACCACGTTCACCTGTACCCCCAGACTCCTGCCCCTTCTGCTGGACCAGCTGCAAGAGGTAAGGGGTGAGGCTGGGGCTGGCAGATGACAGGGAGCCAGGGCCAGGCAGAGGTGAGCAGAGCAGAACTGCTGCAGGGGTCGAAAGGGGTCGCCTCTCGTCCCTGTGTCTTTAATAACAGCGCGGTGAAGGCTGAGCCCAGCTGAGTGCACAGCAAACACAAGAGTGTGCATGGTCCGTAGGGCTAGGCTGACAGAAGGCAAAGTGTCTGTGTCCACAGTTCCACCCACAGTGACAGCTGCAGCCCGGCATCCATTCCGATGGCCACCAGAGAAGCCAGACAAAGGAGACTGCCCAAGAGCAGGGCTCAGGCCAAAGAGAGAGAAGAGCCCCCCGCGGAGGAAGCCACCACTGCCTGACCGCAGCGTGAAAGACCACTTAGCTAGTGGGCTTAGGGGTAGGCAGAGAGCTAGGGAAAGGGCCCTAGAGAGACTGACAAAACTTAAAACAAAAGCAGGCAGTGGCCCAGGACTTTGCCCAAGAACAGGTTTCCTCAGGCAACATGGAACACAGCCTGTCCCTGCTGAGTTCCTGAGTTAACTGATTGTTCTGACAATCTCAGTGTCCTTTAAACCGCACACGCTGAGCAACTGGTTCAGAGAGCGTGAGGTTAATTGGTCATTCTGAACCCTCAGAGCTGCCTGTGACAAGGAGACACGAAACAACTGAGCAATTTACATCCTCTTTGCTTATCCATAAAAGGTTCCAGACCTACGGGCCATGGGTGACTCACTCAGGACCCTCCTGGATACACACCGGGAGCTGTTTCTCCTCTTCTCACTTCCAGTAAACACTCTCCTAACTTCTTCCTCTTTGTCTGCATTTTTGTTTTTGAACTCCACAAGGCAACACGCCTGGGTTTAGGCAGTTTGCACGGAGGTAACAACTGCAGATTTGGCGGACCCACGGGGACTAACAGGAGGTAAGACCCGACTGAGGAGGGTTTGTCTTTTTCTCTTGTTTCTCCATTTGCATTGCTTTTGTTAAGCATGATTAAATACAGAAGGTAAGTGAGATCTGCACTCTGCTATTTACTGGAAAGCCTTATGTCTCTTTTGTCATTTCCCTAGTATTAGAATAGATTGGGGAACAACAAATATGCCTCATATAAAAGGACCAGCCAGGCATGGTGGCACAAGCCTGCAATCCCAGCACTCCGGAGGCTAAGGCAGGAGGAGGCCAGCTTAAACTACATAGCAAGACCTTGTCTCAAGAAGTGGAACAAAAAATCCAAAAGCGGGAACCTAGCGACCAATGTTTTAAAAAGCAATTAGCACCAGCCACTGCTGCCAAGTCTCGGGGACAGGTTTCATTGGGGCGGTGTAGGATCTGATCCCTCCGCACGGAAGGGCATGTCCAGCCTGCTCAGTCTCCACTTGCTTTCCAGTTTGATCCTCCATTGGTGAACAAGCAACATTAGCTCTGGACACCTGGTCTCCGGAGTGGCTGCTCTTTGGCAGGTTGTTCCATTAACTCATGCCAGCGATGAGGAGGACTCTTTCACTGCTGTGTCCTCTCATCTCTGACTTTCTCCTGCTGCCCCTTGTCTTTTTCATTTTCTTGGAGGCTTATTTTACTAAAGACCAGAGATGGGCCCTACAAAAGCTTTTAATCCCAATCGTGTTTCTCCCATTGATGTAGTGAGGAGACAGTGCCAGGCCCACCAGCCGAGTTCCCAGGCCTTGCACAGAGTTCCTGTTGGGTTAGCGTTTCTCCTGCCTCCCCTTCACTGCTCACACCAGGAATAATGCCTGGTGAGGTACTCTGCAAACATCTGGTGCTCATAATGACAAAAGAGAGACTATTAATCTTTTGAGACAGGGTCCTTACAACACAGATGATTTCACTGATAGAACAAAATACAGTTTTAGGGGCCCTTCAGGGATTCATGACAACTTTGGGTGAAACAGATATTAAAGGAACTAACAGCCACAGCCCCCGGTCCCCACAGGGTTGCCCCCTCTTGTCATGGATTCCCCCCAAAACACACTGCCAGGCTGACAGTCAAATTCTATACTCAGGGACACATGACAGAGGCACAATCAATACCCAGTATGAGCGAGGGGGTCACAGCACTGTGAGGAAAGGGGACGCACAGCACCAGTAAAGGCAGAAAAGCAGGCCCTGCAGCTTCCTTCAGCAGCTCCAGCAGCCACTGAGGGCCCCGAGCTGGAGGACACCCCAGCGTTAGTGACAAAACCAGCAGATGGCAGGGATGCCTTCTCTCCCCTTGTTTTTTAGAATGGGGAATTCGAGGGCACTGTCAACTTCCCACACCCCCTTGAAATGCACATTTACACCCTGGAACTCCTTGACCCTCAGAGTCTTAAAAATATATATATTACCTTATCCTTTCCTGCACCTATGCATGGCCTGGGTACCCCCCCAGACATGGGGTATGGTGGTTGCCAG
Source organism: Hydrochoerus hydrochaeris (assembly GCA_004027455.1). Taxonomy (NCBI): domain Eukaryota; kingdom Metazoa; phylum Chordata; class Mammalia; order Rodentia; family Hydrochaeridae; genus Hydrochoerus; species Hydrochoerus hydrochaeris. Next base: position 69,107 of record PVLA01007833.1, read on the forward strand.
AGGGAAGTATACACACCCTTAAGTCAAGCAATTCTGTAAGAGGGAAAATGGTCAGAAGTTCCCTGCATCAGACATTGTTTGCTTTTAGAGAAGCTTCACACTGCGTAAGCAGTCAGACTGGGTCCTATTTTATACAAGGGCTCCTAAGACCCTGCTGAGGCCCATGCAGCCCACCCCGACCACCCTGACCCCCAAGGAGGCTTTGGGAGGGGGCAGGGGGAAATCTGTCACAGAGTAAAAGGTGTGGCCTTTTCCTTGACAGACCTAAAACAGATACAGTTGGATTTAGAAAGGTTTTCTGATGATCCTGATAAGAATACAGACAGAGTCACTTTGAGGTTTAGCTGTCTTTTGATCTAGTTTAGAAGGATATGATGTTTCTTTAAAATCAGACATCATAACCTAGTAAAACCAAACAGCCTTACAGGCAGCAGAGGTCTTTAGAGACCAGTTACACATGACTCATTATGAGAGACCCAACTGGGATGAGTGGGGCGTTAACACTTCCAGCCCTGCATTCTGAAGGGATTACGGAAGACACACTCTAAACCCTTCAATGATTCCAAGTTATCCACTATGGATCAAGATAGCAAACAGAATCCCTCTGCTTTTTTAAAAAGACCCCAGGAGGCTTTAAGTATACCTTTCTGTCCTCAAATACCAGAGGGATGAGTAATCATCAAGGATAAATAAATGCACAGCCCAAACCTGCCACAAACATAAATTACAAAAAAAGGGGGGAGGGTCTTTAGACACCCTGCGCAGGATAGTCACCCATGCTTCTTATTAACAGGACCAGAAGAAGGCCAGAAAAGAGACATAAGATCAAAACACAATAGCTCCAGGAGTGGCTGGCCCCTGCCTGGGCTCTAGAGCTATAGAAAGCCAGTGCTCCTCCCCAGGGACAGCAAAATGTAAGGAGCCACCCACGTCCTGAAAGAAAACTGCCCTGAGGCAGAGGTCTCCGTGACCAAACTCAACCTTCCAGTTGTTCCAAAAGACCTGCTGCAGGCCTTTCTCTCCTACACTGTCTTCTCCACAGAGGAGTCCCCGTAACTCTAATTATAAAAGGAGGACCCCGAGTCTCTTTTCTCTCTAATGCCCGCCCATCCTCCCTGTCCATGCGACTCCTCAGAGCTGTCTCTGAAAAACCCACAGCCAGAGATTTTCCACAGATCCTGAGCTGCAGCATTTGAAGCAAGGGGACACACATTTTCATTTATGTTGGGCTCCCAAATCAAGAGACTCCTCTTGGACCCGGGCCCCAAGGAAAGGACACCGAGCCCAGGAAAGAAAGCCAGTGCGAGCTGAGATGAAACACACTTCCAGGTCTGGCCAAGAGGCTGGGGGCCCGAGTCTCCCCGACTGCCATCCAGATGCAGGGCTGCGTGGCTTCACACAAGCAAGCAGACTCAGAGCCTTGATGGTGTAAGAGTGAGCTGCTGCCGCCCTCCAAGACCAGCAGGCACAGTGGCAGCAGGTCTTCATGTGTCAGGCACAGCCACAGCTGCCCTGCAGGCCCCAGTCCAGCCTTCTGACAGCTGGCCTGGCTTCTCCCCCAACCCCCAGGCTACAGGCTCCTTCGCTTCCCCACCTGCCCAGTGCTGTCCACTCCCCACTCCCAGGCCCAGGTAAAGGAGACGGGTGTTGGGGCCATTCTTCTCTTCCTCCAATCTCTCAAGCAGGCTAAAATCGAGGTAAGAGTGGGCTTCCCTGCTGGCAATGGGCAGCGGGCACCCTACCCAGACAGAGTACACACAGCTTGTCACCCAGACCAGCAAGCTCTGAGCTTGGCCCTCAGTGGTGCACATGCACAGGGCCGTGTAGAGCAGACCCCAGCGAGTCTTGCTGCTCCAGATGAGGCACCTGCTTCCCTCATGGAGATCTCGCCCTTGGTTGTGGGACAACCAGTGTGAAAAAACAGACCTGCTGGCCTGGGGCCTGGTGCCAGGCTGCGTCCAGGCCTCCATCTGCTCTGACATCCAAAAGGGAGCTGTGGGCTGAGTTCAGAAAGCCCCTAGAGGCATCAGGACTCTGGCACAGGTGGACAGAGCAAGGTCTGACCTCACCCTGGACACTGCACTCCCAGGGCAGCACCCAGGTACCATGCTGGGGGAGCCGCAGTCAGACCAGCACTGGTCCCTGAGGCTGTGAAGCTACGTGGAAGTCCCAGGGAGGCAGGCCAGGGAGGGCCCCAGGGCTCGGGACTAGCACCAAGGTAAAGGAACTGGCAAACTCCAAGCAAGGGACTCTTGGGGACAGACCAGCCCACATAGCCACCCCAGCAGTGGGGAAGCTCAGTATCGCCTCTGGGCGCCAAACAGAAAACAGAGAGTCCACCTCTGTCTCAGAGAGAGGGCTCATATCTTCTCCCCTCCAAGGTGCAGAGGAAGTGGACTGGGTGCAGGATGGGAGCACTTAGGTTTCTAGGTCGCCCAGTGCCCTGGCCTCTCATTGTGCAGCAGGGACTTGCTGCACAATGAGGGGGCTCTGAGCCCCAGGCACTGAGGAGCTCTTGTTTTCTGCTTTCTGCTCTCAGACAGGAAGCACCCTGAGCAGTCCCAAAGATAATGCTAAGCCTGGGTCAGCTCTGCTCCTCTCAAGTCAGGGAGGTGCTGAAGTCTCAGAGGCTCACTTCTGATGCTGGGGGGGCTCCCCATCCTGCGCTTGCCCTCACCCATCTGCTGTCTCCCTCCAGGCCCCTGGCCCACAGCTCCTCTCTGGACTGCAGCATGAATGGCTTAGAGACAGCCTCCCTGAGTCTGACCAGCAACTCCTCCCTGGCCCCTGTGGAGCGATGTGGGCAGGAGACGCCCCTGGAGAACATGCTGTTCGCCTGCTTCTACCTCCTGGATTTCATCCTGGCTTTTGTGGGCAACGCTCTGGCCCTGTGGCTTTTCATCCGGGACCACAGGTCAAGCACTCCGGCCAACGTGTTCTTGATGCACCTGGCGGTGGCTGACTTATCCTGCGTACTGGTCCTGCCCACCCGCCTCGTCTACCACTTCTCTGGGAACCACTGGCCATTTGGGGAAATCCCGTGCAGACTCACCGGCTTCCTCTTCTACCTCAACATGTATGCCAGCATCTACTTCCTCACCTGCATCAGCGCGGACCGCTTCCTGGCCATCGTGCACCCAGTCAAATCCCTCAAGCTGCGCAGGCCGCTCTACGCACACCTGGCTTGCGCCTTCCTGTGGGTGGTGGTGGCCGTGGCCATGGCCCCACTGCTGGTCAGCCCGCAGACGGTGCAGACCAACCACACGGTGGTCTGCCTGCAGCTGTACCGGGAGAAGGCCTCGCACAACGCCCTGGCGTCCCTGGCCGTGGCCTTCACCTTCCCGTTTGTCACCACCATCACCTGCTACCTACTGATCATTCGCAGCCTGCGGCAGGGTCCGCGCGTGGAGAAGCGTCTCAAGGGCAGAGCCGTGCGCATGATCGCCATCGTGCTGGCCATCTTCCTGATCTGCTTCGTGCCCTACCACGTACACCGCTCTGTCTATGTGCTGCACTACAGCGGCGGTGGGGCCTCCTGCGCCACCCAGCGTGTCCTGGCCCTGGGCAACCGCATCACCTCCTGCCTCACCAGCCTGAACGGGGCCCTGGACCCTGTCATGTACTTCTTTGTGGCGGAGAAGTTCCGCCACACCCTATGCAATCTGCTCTGTGGCAGGAGGCTCACAGGGCCACCCCCCAGCTTTGAGGGTAAAACCAACGAGAGCTCCCTGAGCGCCAGGTCAGAGCTGTGAGCTGCAGGCCCCAGCCCCCAGTGACAGCCTTGAGGCACATTCCACCCCGCCCATCTTCTCCCATCTGCCTCCTGGCAAACAGCCTGAAATCTCAGCAGATCCCCAGCCCTCCCTCCAGGTCTGCAGGCTGAGCTCACCCAGCCCCAAGCTCAGTTTTAGCAAACTGGAAAGGGAGGACTAACCAGGGAGACTGCACAGCTGCCCCTCTACAGGGACCGTGCTAAACGCAGCTCCCAGACGCTCGGGGACCTCCCCCCTCATAAGAGGGGCTGGGGTTCCTTGTTGGCCAGCAAGGCTCAAAGCCTCCTACCCACCACAGTGAAGCCCTGAAGAAAAACCCAGGGCAGCACAGGGCCCAGGAGCAGAGGCAGCATGGCATTCAGTGGAGTTGGGGTATCCAAATATTTCCTTTAGAGTGCAAGGTTTCTGGAGGTTCTTTAGTGGTGCCTTTGCCAGATGATTCCTTTATGAGTTTAGGGGACATAAACTAAATTACAGCCAAATTCTGGAAGTGCATTTCAGAGGTTTGCAGTGTGATGTCAAGCAAACCTGGCCCAGCTTGGTTCTGGGTACCTGCCCCTCCTGGTGTAAATCCAGGCAGACTTGCTGTAGTCTGACAATCCGAGCTCCTCAGCAGGAGAAGGTGGCCTCGCCAAGCACACGGCACAGTGGACAGTCACCAGGAGTCCACCTCAGGCAGGCGCTGGTGTGTGAAGCTCTCTCCCAATAACCCAGACCCCGCATGGGTACCCTAAACCTCACTCCCTCCCGAGAAGCCTGTAGCCTCTGCCACCCCGCTTTGCACCTTCCCTTACTTAGTAGATGCATATGCCATCCCAACACGCCCTTTATATACTTGTTTGTGCAGATCATAAATGTAACTGTAGCTTTAAGATTTGCTCAATGTGGTATCGTCCCCGAAACTTTGTTCCCTTCAACCTGAGAATGGCAAAGAAGTCACAGGCATCAGAGACAGAAGTAGCACCATAGCTCCCTGGCTATGGGTCTGGTGGCACTGAGGGGTCTCTGCCCTACACAGACTCAGGTCCCACGTGGTGCGGTTGTGTGTGCCAGCCAGGGTACTGACCATGGCTCAGTACTCACCACTCCAGCTGCCACCCCACCCCTGTCATTACAGCAGCTCTGTGCTCTTCCACCACATTATACTTTCCATGGCATTTCAGCCTCCTGTGATTTTCTCAGCCAGCCAGGTGGCAGCCCTGAGCAAGCCGTGAAGAACCACAGGCATGCTGGGAGGGCGCTGGGCACCTGGCTTGGATGGAGACGCCCTGCAGGGGTCCTGGCGCTGTGCCATGCTGAGGGAGTGGGGGTAGGGGGTGTGTAGGCTCATCCAGGAAGGTGAGTGCTTCCCTCAGAGATCAGGGCCTTGGCTTTAGGGCAAAGTCAGGCAATACTCAGCTGCGTGGGTGCAGGTGAGCAGGGGCAGGGGGCTGGGCCAGCATGCTGGGGCGGCCTGGAGGAAGTCCGGTCAACTCGAGGCTCCCCATCCCTCCACCGTCTCACAGCCCCGCTCCCCACACCTTCTCCCACGGTTTGTGGAGCAGACCAAGCCAGGATGGGCCCTGCTCTCACACTTTCCCTCTGCAGCCTCAGCAGCACCTGTGAGCTGGGGCTTACTATCCTCTCGCAAGGATGCAGGAGACCAGCAGCCAGTCTGGAGGGTGCCTGGGGCCTGCACAGGGCATGCATGGCAAGGCCCTCCTCTCTTCCCCGGGACTTGGCCTCCTCACCTGCCCGCGTTTTTCACGAAGCCCAGGTCTGCCAGCTCCACATCACACAGCTCACAGCGGAAGCACCCGGGGTGCCAGTTGGTGTTCATGGCCTTGATAACACGGCCAATGATGAACTCACCTGGAAGAGAAGAGGTCCCTGCTTCCCAGGCAGTGCCGGGTGTGCCTATGCCCTAGCCACCAGAGCCCTCCCCTAGGCCCAGCTGGGTCTGAGCCACCCCGCCTGCGGCCTAGGCAGCTGTGCTCACAGGGCAGGCTGAGCCCCCAAGCTGGCCAGTCCTATGTGGCCCATCACCCCTCCCATAGCCCAGCACCATGGGGCGTCCCTGTCACCAGCCCTTACCACAGGATCCGCAGCAAGGAGCAAACAGCATCTGGAAGTCATGTTCACAGTACTTCCGGCCCTCAAACTGCAAAGGGGCACAGACAGAAAACAAGTATGTCACCCAGCATTCAAATCAGATGCCCCACCCAACCTCTGCCAGGTCAGGGTACAGAAAGGAGACCTTTTGAGACCAAGGCAAGAGTGGGCAACGGGCCATGCCACATGTGGGTGTGGAACCCTGAAGCCAGCTCTCAGACAACCACAGCTGATCACTAAGGACCCACCCTAGGGTCCTGAGGGCCAGGAGCGGGGCTTTGGCTGGGGAAGGAGGTGCAAGTTTGAATTTTGCCCATTTCCTGTGTCCTTTCTGTGTAAGAAACCCTGCTCCCCAACAGCTCATGAAAGACTCAAGGAGGGGAGAACAAAGGGAGGGCACACGGGAAGGGGGTGCCAGGGAGAACAACCAAGTTCTGCAGCTATGGAGTCCCTGTGGACGTGGCCGGCAGCCACCGTCTGACAGCAAGGGCCACTCACTGGCCCCAGGTGCAGCGGCCTCTGCCTCCCTCACCACCAGAATTTTCTCCTTTTCTGAAAATCTGGTGTTCCCATTTTCTAGAATGAGTGCTTTGGACTGCAGCTGGCAAGGAGTGGGGTCTAAATGCAGCCAGCAAGGCAGTCTCCGGAGCACTGCGCCAGGCTTCGCTTGTCACCTGTCCCTCAGAGCTCCGCCCACCCTCCGGTCACTGCTCCAGGGGCCGACATTTCTCAGAAGACAGCAGGGGCTCACGAGGCTCAGGAGGACAGGCCCGTGTGTCAGCAGGTCACACACCCCACAGCCACCCACCAACCTTGGTTCCACCCCAAAACTCATGCAGCACCCAACCCTGGGCCCCACGTCCCCTGCAGACGCCATGCTGGGAAGTGTGCGGCAGGCAACCAAGCACCTGTCCACTGCTGAAACCCAAGTGGAGCTGAGAGGTGTGCCATCCCACAGTGCACCCCAGAAGTATATATGACAGTGAAATACAACAAAATAACTAGCAGGTGGGGCATTCTAAGTATTTCTCACCTTTCTTTTAATCAGGTGTTTTTTCAACGTGCATGTATATAAGTTAACTTTTAACAACGGCCATGCTTAACAACAGTTTGCGAAGTGAAGATTTAACCAGCTGCTCTTGTGAGCCAGTGTGTGCAGGTCTGGACTCCTTTACTTTCATCTGGATTACACCAGTAATTCTGGTCTCTAAGCTTCCGTCCCCACCACCCGCACAGTCGGTCCTGGGCACATGTCAGGCAGCTGGTGTGGCTCTCGGTTCCCCACCCTGGCTCTCCAGGCCTGCGGGATGAAAACCTGTGGCCCTGTGCAGTGGCACGGGCGCAAGGACAGCCGCCTCCCTGCCCCCACCTCCTGCCATTCCCCCTCGTTCTCTGCCACTCTCCTAAGTGCCCCACGTGCTCCCCACTATGGGGCCTGTGCCCTCTGTCAAACGCTCTTCTGGCCCCCTGAACATCATCCTTCCCGACCACCCAGCTCCCACCCTGAGATTCCTTATCCCCAGTTCACACCCGCTGTCCAAGGGGCCGCTCCATCGCTGTGCCCACCACTGGACCCCAGGGAGGGCACTGCCACATGGGCAGGGTCTCTGTCCCCCGTGCCGCCCAGAGGAGCTGGGGGAGGCTCCCAGGTGAGGGTGCCCACACGGTGCACCCAGTGTGCCCCATGCTGTGGGCTCCCAGCGGGTGGCTGCACATCCTCACCTCATAGAAGAGCCCCTCGGGGAATGGCCGGAAGCACTGGGCGCACACGAAGCAGTGCTCGTGGTACAGCTCCCCGCTGCTGTTGACAATGCGCTCGGTGGGGCCGAAACGGGCCTGGCAGCGCTGGCACACGGCGTTGGCCAAGGCATCGGACATGTTGCTGAAGGGTGGAGGGCAGGGGTGAAGTCAGGACTGGGGACTCAGGTGGGCGGGGTCCACGGACAGCGCCACTCAGGCTTGCAGCACTTTCCAAGTCCCCCCAGGCCAGTCAGGGCTCCGCAGGTGCTCAGTGGCACAGGGCCAAGGCCAAGCCACCTGGCACCAGCTTGGGTCACCCAGTACGGCTGCCTGTGTGCCTTTCTCCTGTGCCCAGCATGCAACACAGCCTGAGCACTGGCATGCTGGGAATGTAGTGTGCACTCAGAGACCGGGCCAGGGGCATCTCCACCTACAGATGTAGGAGCAAGGCCCACAGAGCACGGGCAAAGCCAGCTGGAACCTCCCCCCTTCCAGAGCCTCCAGTCTATGCTGCACTGCTTGTCCACAGAGAGTCCCACACACGGCTGGCATCAGCCAGGTCCACGCTGCTGGGTCAGAGCCACCAAGACTCTGTGCAGGGCCACACTCCTGCCCATGGTGGAAAGGCCACCACATGCCGTGCCATGGATTCAGGCCAGTGAGATGAGCTACACACACCGGGCAGGGCAATGGGCAGCTCACTGGCTGCCAGGGCCACCAAGCCAGGTGTCACACAGCTCAGTCTTCACGAAGCTGGGCCACCTCTCAGGGTTTAGAGGTCACTCCAGCGCCCTCTTGTGTTCTGTGCTTGTCCCTTCTTCAGAGGATCAGAATCACCCGGCACAGACCCTGGCCCTCCATTAGTCCTGAGGCACCTCTGCAGCCACTGTTGTCACCGTCCCAGAGAACCAGGTGTGAGACTCAGACACATTAAGTGACTTGTCCAAGTTCACACAGCAGGTGACAAAGACCAGCTTGGAACCCAGATTACCAGGGATCGGCACTTTGCTCCTCTGCATCATGAGTTAGTGTCAAATCGACATGTGTCCCGAAAGTGTGGCCACCACCGTGAAGAAGAGAAGGGTGTGAGTCTCTGGAGTGGCATTGGAAGATGACACCCATGTGAGGCACTGCCTGTCAGGGCAGGGGTGGCGGCCCTCCTTCTGGGAGGAATGGAGACTGAACTACAGTGGCTGCCCTGATGCACAATTTCACTTTCCGTGGTGTCAGTTACCCACCGACAGTATTCGAAGTTCCAGGTTGGGGTGCAGCATATCAGTAGTTCAGCACACATGTGGCATGTGGAAAGCCCTGGGTTCCATCCCCAGCACTAAAGAGATGAACATTCCAGGGCTGGAGATAAAGCCCAGGGGTAAGATGCTCACCTACCATGTGCTGGCCCTGGGTTCCATCCTCAGCATCAAAACAAACAAATAAATGGAGGAGAAAAGTCTAGAAATAAATAACTGATATTATCTTTGTGTTCTGCTTGTTTGAGGTACTGGAGGTTGGAGCCTTTGGACCGAACTGCATCACCAGCCCTTTTTTGTTTTTCATTCTGAGACTGGGTTTCATTGTTACCCATGCTAAAATCCCATCCTCCTCCTCAGCCTCCCCAGAGGGACTGCAGTTGTGAGTCACCACTGCCAGCTAACAAGTTGTAAGCTTTAAAACGTGCGCCGGGCTGAGCACCAGATGCACAGAGGAACGTGGTACGTGCAGGATGCAGGACTAGCCATGGTTTCAGGCCTCCGCTGGGAGTCCTAGGCTGTGTCCCCACAAATGACAAGAACCAGGCTGATCCAGACTCCACTCCAGGGCAGGGGCCCTGAGGCACAGCCAGAGGGAGGCTGCTCAGACCCGAACACCTCCACAGCTGTACTGCCATCCCTTCCGGACTCTGATGTCCACTCTTTTTGCCAGAGGGCAGCAAGTAGGTTCTGTCCAAAGCACAGATTCTAATGTGCTAAAGGTAGTTGCCTAGAGAGCTGGGGAAAGAAGGAAGCCCAGTCTTATCAAGGGTGATGCCATCGACTGGTCACACCTGCAGTGGGGGCAGCAGGGAAGGGCAGGGTGTGAGCTCACTGTCTGTCTGTTCAGCCTGTCCTGCCTCCCAGGGAACCGATCCCATCCATGGCGCCTTTTCAGCCACACGCTGGGAGAAAAGCACTTGAGGGAAGAGTCTGGCGGCCTCCACAGGGCCACTCTGCAGCCTGTGCAGCAGGCAGGGCCAGGCTGAAGGGTGTCGACCACAGCAAAGGGCCCTAGGGCCAATGAGCCAGGCGAGAAGGCAGAGGGTTGCCTCTGGCCTGGCATGGGCTGGGAACTAGAGCTGCTACAGCAGGTCACTGCCATGTGGACACAGACTGGTGACGGGGAAGGCATGCCAGGTGGCTGTCCTGTCTTTCTTATTTGGGAAACCATGTAGTAGGCCAGCACCAGAAAGCCACTGAACAAAGCTTACCAGACATGCTAGACTTCTGTGTGTCCCAGCCTACCTTGAGCTTTGGGGACAAAGCCGCCTCCTGGGTCCGTATTTACACCAGAGGAACAAAGAAGCAGGCACGGTGGCAGCAGGAGTCAGGAAGAACCCAAGGCAAAAGGGAGGCAAGAGGCCTAGCAGCCACTCCCCTATCTTCCAGCTTCCTGCTGGTCTCGGCGAGGTGGCCCAGGCAGGCCATCAAGGACCAAGGACAAGCCATCCCAAGCCACCCTGGAAGGCTGCACTGGGCTCGGTTAGGATGGACATTATTTCCTGCCCCAGAACACTGTGTGCCTCCTCCCCTGGAGCACACACCCAAAGTGACAGGAAGGACATTCCAACTCTGGACTATGAACATGACCCCTGGGTCTTAGAGAGATCAGAAATCAACAGGAAATCCTGACTGTGGGGCTGTAAATGCGCCTTCCAAGGACCCAGAAAAGAAGCCAAACTGAGGATTCAGGTCTATTCTGAGGCTTTCAGCTTGTGCCTTAAACCTAACCTCCTGGGCTCCCCTGAGACCACAAAGCACAGCTTACCTATCACTTGCCCTGTGAGACCCTCTGCAGTCCCCAGGTACTAAGGTTTGGGGTAGGCACCCACAGACTGCTGTCCTCTGGCTGCCAGCTGACTAGAGGACAGCTGCATAAAGGGAGCTGTTGTTGTCCAGCCTCTCTGGCAGCCATAAGGGGACAGCCCCGGGCCGCCTGTCCTCCCCACGGAGGGCAGAGGGTCAGAGACCAGGGACATTCCAGCCTCCTCCTCACATTCCACCCAAGATTAGGACACACCAAGCCAGCCCAGCCACCTCAAGGAGACACCACCACCCCACTCTAGCTGCACAGCACTACCTATGCCAAGGGCCAGGCCGCAGGGCCCCCCCAGCACCCACACCCTCTGTTCAGATGGACAACACACTGCATGATGCCCTGAGCATCTGGTGACTGGGTGAGGCAGAGGGCACCCTTGGGTGCCAGATCATTGTAAGGGGAGGACACTGGTGCAGGGGAGGGCGCTGGTGCAGCCAAGGACACTGAAATACTGGTAGCTGAGGAACCTGGAGAAGGTCACACAGAACTGCAGTCTCCTCGCCCCCACTGCTCCCATGCTCCTGTGGGCATGGTCACTGCAAGGAAGGATGTTCTGGCCACAGGGGCCATGAGGCAGAGCTACAGAGGCCATGTTCACCTGGTCAGGGGTTAGGCCCATCGCATGTGCTGCCCGACACTCCCGGCCACAAAAGCTGCAGCAAAACCGCAGCCTCTTCCTCTGTAAAATGGGCTCACATCGGCTGTCACCAAGGATTTCTGGGAGGGCCAAGCGAGGTGTTGTCTGTGAGCACAGCACATCACAGCACTGCGGCCAGGAGCACCCCTCCCCACCTTCACGCAGCAGGGTTTGCCAAGTACCTGGATTCCAGGCACTAACCCAAGGCTGGGGGTTCAAAGTCCAAGCGGGAACTTCCAGCGCCAGCACCTCCAGTCCCCCAGTGCTGCCTGGCTCTCCCTCCCACCCTCCCCACCAGGGCCAGCCAGAGGCCACCATCAGGAGTCACCTGGCTGCCCACAATGAACAGGGATTTACACAAAGCCAGCCCTGTGCCCTGCCACGAGGACACTAGAAAGTGAACTAGCAGCACAGGTTGCTGTGCGCATTTCTGCATTCAAGTCAGACAGGTATTCCAAAGCCCTGAGCCTGGGCGCAGTTCCTGAGCTCCTCCAGAAGTGCGAGCACACTTTGCTCCAGCAGTGGCTTCACTTTATCAGAGACACTTAAGTCACACTGACAAAAGAACTGGCAAAAGGCACCAAGCAGAAGAAACTCAAAGAAAAACCCAAGTGGCAGACACAGTGCACGTGGCACCTCCTGAGACCAGATTCTCCTTCTCGGGTCCACGGCCCTCTCAGCACCTTGGCCATGTCGTTGTGCTGCACCCAGGCTCTGAAGCCCACCCTCTGTCGTGATCTCTGAGCCATCTGTGCCCCAGCCACTCAGGCATCACAGGTCTCAGCACAGATGTCCAGAGTGCTGCAAAGACACACCCATAAGGTTCCCACTACATCTGCCCTCAGCTCAAGTGAGTTACCTGGTCTCCTGAGCCTCAGATTCCCTATCTGAGCAATGGGCTCATTGCTCATCCTTCCAGGAAGGGGCCTGCAGGTGTGAGCCTGGCAGGAGCTCAGCACGTGGCCACTCTGCAGCTGCAGGTCTCTCTTCCCACCTTGTCCTCTGTTCTCTGCCTCTGTCCTCAGCAGGAGACACCTTTGAGGCTCATCCTAACCCCCTCCCAAAGCCCATCCTCACCTGGGGCACATGAGGAGCTCTATTTTCAAGGGTACCATGTGCCTCAGACTTCCTGTCCACCAGGCCCTCCTCTACCCTCCCTTGTCTGTTGCTCCCAACTCCCTCCCTAGCTTCCCCAGGCGCCTTCCTATTCCTCCTCTGTGGGCTGCTGCCCCCTAACTCCCTCCCCAGCTCTGTCCCTCAAGCAGGCTCCAGGCATTGCAAACTCAGGGTGTCCAGCCCTCATCCAGATACCCTCAGCACTCTCCTCACCCAGGTTAACCTGCCTCTGCGAGCCCCTGAGGACCACTCTGCACCCTGCTGTCTGGCCTCCCAGCCCCAGAGGAGGCCTTCCACACGGTGGCCCCGCTGGGGGAGAGGCTCAGCTTCAGGGGCATCCCCAGGGCTCAAGTCACAGCTCAGCCATTTTTGGCTGGGTAACGTCTGGCAGTCCCTCCACCACTCTGAGCCTAGATTTGCTCCTCTAGAATGACAACAAAATCACCCCAATCTGAAATCCACAATGGGGGTGACGAGGACAACTGCTTTCACTGCCATCCTCAGCTTGTCCTGCCCAAGAAAGCTGATCATAGAGGACATTGGACCCAACTCCTCCAGTGGCACACACCCTCCCAGTCACCAGCCCAGGTTCCCGGGCCCAGGGCAGCCAGGCCCAGTCCAGCACCCTCGGAAGACCCAGGCAGGCTTCTGAGACTAGGCACACAAGCCAGCCTTCCGGACATTGTCTCAGGGACCCGCCCCGCCTCTCCCACCTACCCGGGCGCTGCTGGCCACAGGCCTGGCCGATGCAGGCGCCTCTGGTACAGCCCGGAGGCTGTGAGCGCACCCAACCGGGTTGCCATGGCTCAGCGGTATGGTGCGGGTGGCGGGTGCAGGCACCAGGCAGGTGAGGCTCAGATCCCAGCCTGGGAGGACTCGGGTGGCAGTGTGGCTGCAACAGGAGCTCATGTTACACACTGGGCTCTCCAAAGGGCAGTGAGTCAACTCTACATAGAAAGGGTATTGTTCGAGCACCGCGGGGGCGCTATTGTTCGAGCAAACTCGAGGCTGGCTCGGCTGACCAGGTCCCCACCAGGAAGGACATTGAGCGCAGAAGGTTGCAGACCCACGGGTGCACCCACAGGCACGGTGCCCTGGAGGTCTCGGGCTGCCTTTGTCAGCACAGGAGGGAACCTGAGGCCTCTGGACCCTGTGAGGAGTGCAGTATGGCACTGAGCCAGGTCAGGAATCCTCCAGTTAACACAGGGGAGAGGGAACCCGCACAAGCCTCTTTCTGCCCTGCTGCCTTCCCCAAGGGCCTGGAGTCACAAGACCAGACCAGAGAAACTCCCATCCTAGCCTAAGACCTGGCCAACAAAAAGTGAAGCACTCCAAAAGAGGTCCACAGTGTCCACCTCAGGGAAGGTGGTCCCCAGCCACCAGGGAGGGCAGAAGCAGAGGGATTTCACCTGCAGCAGCTGCCCTGGTCCCTTGCCATCGCAGCGCAAGGACCCGGTGGCGGCAACAGACCTGTGGCCACAGCAGCGCACTAGGCACTTTGGCTCCAGAGCACCGACAGAGCTCTTTGGTGCGGATCCCAGTTCCCTGAAAAAACCTTTTTTTTTTTTTTTTTAATACCAACAATTGAACTCAGGACCTCATGCTTGCCAGGCAGACACGGTGCCACCAACCTAAATCCCTAATCCTGAAAAATCTTTTTAATAAGGTCAGAAACTGTGTTTACTATTTTCTCTGCCTTCCCAAAGAGAGAGACAGGAGTCATCACTCCAGGCAGCTGGTGGCCCTCACTGGAGCAAGGAAAACCTTCCAGGCTTCACTGCTCTCAGATTCCAGGCCCATGCAGCCAGGGACCCATCGCCCAGCAGATCCACCCCGGACGCAGCCTAATGACCACAAGGACTGCGTGCAACACAACTGGTAAGTGCAGCCCATTGCCAGTGTTACCTAACATGGATCAACTCAACAAATATTTTTTTAAAGGTGGCCCCAGGTGCTAAAGGGCATACAGAAGCTAGGCCTGGAGGAGCCAGAAAGTCCAAATATCTACCCTGTACCTCAGAGAGGGGAGGACTTGTGACAGCTCAGGCAGAACCTTCTTTAGCACAGCTCACAGTCAGAGACTCCAGACACTGGCCTCTCTCACTGCCCTGGCTCAGCCCCTGCCATGCAGAAACCCTGAACCCGAGGACCCACGACTGTCACCCAGAGCCACTACAGTACTTAGGGAGGAAACATTTATTTGGGGGCTCTGGAGCCAGACATAGACCTGAGAAAGCTGATACACTTCAGCTCCGGAAGTCCCCTAAAGACCCTTAGGATAAAGACTTAGTCCCAGTCCACGGTGCTATTAGGAGGCAGAGGAACCTTTAAAAGGTTGACCCTGGAGGGAGGTCTTCAGGACACTGGAGAAACACCCTTAAAGGGGACAGGGGGACCCCAGGCCTTGCCTCTTAATTTCCTTTCTCTCTTAATTTCTCTTAATTTCTGGCAATGAGGTGAGTATGATGATGTGTTGCCATGGGCAAAACAACGTCAGTCAGTCAGAAACCATGGGCTAAAATGAACCTTTTCTCTTTATAAGTTGATTACCTCAGGAATTTGTTACAGTACTGGAAAACTGACTAACACAGAAGCTAGAGCCACAGGTATTCATAACATAATAACATAATACATCAATGAAGTTCAAGTAAAGACTACCAACTTTTAATCAATTCAACAAACATCTGCTGTAAGTGGGGACACCAGAGGCTAGAAATTGAGAGTAACTTAAAGTATAATTGAGCCCCAATCTCCAATTTTGGCACAGCCTTCCTGCCGTTCTACAGCTGGTCCTGCTGCCAGGATGTGAGCGGGAGCCATATGGGGCTCCCCAGCCAGCACTCTGGCTCCAGAGCACACAGCTGCAGAAACTTAGTAAGACAGACAACAGAGAAAACAATACAGCAAATGTCACAGTTACACCTGGAGGTCCCCTCAAAGCCTCATGCAGTCATGGGTAGGGAGGACTTTTTGGAGGCAGCTGAATCTAGTCTGTGACATCCACAATCCAGCACTGGGATTGCTGGATCAGTCCACCGACTGGCACTGCCCCAATCCCAGCAGTCTAGAGAAGATAAAAGGGGCAGAAAGAGGCTTGTTTCTCTTCTCTATTGGCTCTTGCTATTTTCACTGTCTTCTACAGCCATGAACTATTTGCCCTCTGCCATGGACCACCCTGCCTTGGAGTCAGCTGATGCGGACTGAGCTACAGTCCTCTACAAACTGAGCTAAATAAAGCTTTCCTCCTTTAACTTCAGATGTTGGGTATTTTGTCTCAACAAGAGAAAACTTCATAAAAGAAAAAAAAAAACTAGCAACAATGGTCAAAATCTACTTTTTCAGAACCCTGAAAATTAACCAAAACCTTGCAATAACTTTGGGAGCATTTGGTCAATAAATTCTTTGTTTGTTTTTTGTTTTTGTTTTTGTTTTGTCTTTTTGAGACAGGGTCTCACTATAAAGTTCAGGCTGGTTTTGAACTCACTTTGTAGTCAAGCTTGGCCTTGAACTCACAATCCTCCTACCTCGGCCATCCTGAGTGCTGGGATTACAGGTGTGTACCACCGGTTTGATGGTGTTTTAATTTATCCTAGTCCCAGTTCTCTAATCCCTACCTCCACAGCTGCCTTGAAAAACAATAGTCTGCATGGTGGGTGAGGAGGGAGTGGAACAGCGAATTTTGAACATCTCTATGAGCGCAAGTTTGAAATGGACGAATTCCTAGAAGCACATCCAAACTGACTCAAGAAACAAAAAATACAAATAGATCGAAAGTCAAAAGATTGAGTTAGTAATCAAATAACTTTCCACAAAGAGGCCAGGAATATAGCTCAGCAGCAGAGCACCCTATCACACCCACCCCAGCCACGGGCCCCTCAGACTCAGCCTCGAGCTTCCCTTACAGGCGCCCAACTCCTCCGGAGCCTCAGGCTCCCCGGGCAGCCCTTCCACCCCCACACACGCCCAGGAGGCAGTCCACCCCGCCTCCCTGCTGGAGCTCCCGACTCTGCCCCATCCCCCTGCCGCCAGAGAGGGCCTCCCTGGTCCACTTGCCCATCTCCCTGGCGACTCTTTCTCTGAAAAGGGCATTCCCTCACACGCCAGGTTAGCTCCTTCTGCTCTTGCCTGCCACGCCCTGGAGAGGGCTGGCAGGAGAGCCAGGAAAGCAAGTGGTCTCCAAAGGGCAGCATGAGAAGTACGGGTGGGAGGACCAGGGTGCAGGCGTGAGGGCCTGGCCCAGTGTCACGCAGGGCAGTGGATACGGGAAAGGGGTCCCTGTGGCAATGCAAGTGAACGCCACAGTCCCTGGGACAGGAAAAGTCTTTCCCACTGCAAAGGCCAGGTTGGACTCCAGTCCTTGCCAGCAGGCCTCGCCCAGATCCCCCAGGGTGGAGGGACAGGAAACCAGTGCTGGCACTAAGTCTGTGGGCCATGGCAGGCTTCACTCCAAAGGAGGGCGTCAACCGCTCACAGCCTGCGCACAGCTCAGCAAGGAACTGCGCAAGGAAGGCGGAGAGGAAAGAACCCAGGAGGCCACCAGAGGGTCCCTGATGGGCGGGCAGGAGCTGCTGAGAGCGGCGCCTGCGACGTGTTCCCTACTTTCTTTTCAGTGCCTGTGCTACCTCCTGTTTCTGGGGTTTACCTAATTTTCTGGGATAAACTGTTATTTTGACAGCAGGAATCTCTGCCTTAATTAGGATTCTTCCAGGGCCTGAAGGGTCACCCCTCAGCACCCTCACAATGACCCCGCGGTTGCTGCAACGATCCGTGTCCCCACTTTGTTTTCCTCAGCTGAGGGGCTGTCGGGAAACAGAGGTCAGGGTCCCGCAGCACGCGCAGGAGCACGAGGCACAGCCGCTGCCGCCCTCCCGGGATGGGTCCCACCACCCCACCGCGCAGAGGGTCGGGGAGGCTCCCGGCGCGTCCGAGCTGGGGGCCAGGGGCGTGGGGGTCCCAGGGCCTCCCGAGCGCCCAGCTCCTCAGCCAGGAGGCGCTGCCCTCTGCACTTTCCCGGTGAGACCTGCGGACGCGGGACGTCCTCCCCCAGGGACCCCGACTCGGCGCACGGCCGAGGACAACGCGTCCCCCGCGGCTCGGCCTGGAGGCCGGGCACGGCCAGAGCCCAGACGGGACGGCAGCGGCCAACCCCGGCCGGACGACGGGGCACGGGGGACCGGTCACTCTGCCTCCGCAACCCCGGCGCCCTCGCCTGTCCCCGGCGCCCTCGCGTCTCCGTCTTCGCCGTTTTAGGAAATCCGAGCCCCGCGGGGCCGGGCGGGACCCGGTGCGCGCTGTCAGCCTCGCCCTTCGACAGCGACCAGGGACAAGCGTCCTCGGCCTCCGAGTCAGCGGCACCTGCAGACGCCGCGCCCGGGGAGCCCCGCGGGGACCGGGAGGGAGATGGGGGGCCCGGAGGGAGATGGGGGACCGGGGAGAGATGAAGGGCCGGGAGGGGACGGGGTCGCAACCAGGGAGGGGGCTCAGGGAGGGACGGGATGGGCCTGCGCGGTCCCCTGCCGCCCGCCCCCCCCGCCCTTACCTCCCCGTCATGGTCCCGGCTGGGCCTCGCCGCCCCGCGCCCAGCGCAGCCGCCTCTCCTCCTGCCAAGGGCGCGGGCGTGGGCGTGGGGACGCGCGGACCCTCCGCCCGGCTCCCGGGACGCCCGAACGCGTGGGCACAGCCTCGCCACCTCCCGGATTCCCCGCATAGTTTTCCTTTTAAAGGGCGCGCGGTCGCAGCTGGAGCGGCCCCCACCGTCCCGACCGACGAGAGCGCGCGCTTGGCGGCGCCTGGGCCGCCGGGGACCCTGTCTGCGCGCTCGGCGCCCCCTCTCCAGGGACACGCATTTCACCGGAGAGGGGTCGAGACTCTAACTCAGTAGAAGGTGTTTTAAAAGGACACAGCCAAACGCTGAGAATCACGACTCCTTCCTAGGAAGCGCTATGGGCAAGAAACAATAAGAGATGTTAGAATGATCAGCAGTGTAAAGTCGCTTAGGGACTCTTTCTGAGAAAATTATTAGGCAAAAAGAAACCCTTGCCCTGCATAAAGGCAGATCTGTACTTCCATAGCAGGCAGAGTGCCGCACGTAACGGGCAACAGCCATGGGGCGAGGGCTGGGGAGCTTGGTATGTTGATGGCATGGATCTTCTTTCACCTCTAGTGTTTGTGACCAACGAAAACCGTGTGGAAATGACCATGCAGAGCAGCCAGCCACAAACTAACAGCAGCATTTGGAAGGGTGAGTGGAGAGCAACAGGAATGGCCCTCTGCAGAAATAAGCTCGGCTGGTTAAGGATAAAGTCCGCATGATCTGTGTCTCTTGGTTCATCCATTTGTGTATGCAGAGAGGCTTCCACACTGCCAGGACACAGCAGTGGGCCTGCCGGGGCTGCCGAGAATTGGAGGCTGGATGCTTAATCAAATATCGAGGTCTTGTGGGAACCAAGTTAGAGGGCAGAAGAGCAGAGGCACCCCATTTCCCCCTAGGATCCTTCTCTAAGCCTAAAGCAGAGAGTGGGGAGGGCCTGAGGAGGTCTTGTCATCGCCTGCCATGGCCAGGGCACCTTCCTCGGTGTTCAGGAAGGTGTCCAGCCCATTTAAAGATGACCTTGTGTGATACGAGGCCATCTCACGGTGTCTACTCAGACTCTCTCTAGTCTAGTGCCCTCTCTGGGGATTGGGATGGTGAAGAACAGAGCCCCAAGCCAGCCAGCTCCTGCGCAGCAGGAAGTGTTCTGGAAGCCGCCCATGCAAATCTCCCTGGAGAGGAGCTGGGAAGCACCTGGCCTTCCCAGCCACAGCTTCTCCCCAGGGGGCTGATCCAGGACCTGCAAATGCCACGCAAACCCATTTGTGTCTTGCTCTCCCACTGCTCCTAAGACCACAGATCACAGGTGCCTGCTGTGTTGAAAGTTAAACTTTTCTTTATAGAAGTGTGAGCAAGCCCTCAGTACTGATGTAACCAACACCAACTGACCTGACTTCTCCCTGGAACACACAATTGCTGAAGCAGAAGTTGACAGAGTGCTGACCTGCTTATTCTGCCAGTACCCGTAGAGCAAATAACCCTGAAAGACTGTTTGGCCTAAGTCAAACACAGAACCCGTCTTGAAAGTCTGATCTACACAGGGTGAAGCTGGGCTGGGAGAATCACTTCATGAATTCCCAGAGACCCTGACCTTGGACTCTGCAGAGGGATGTGGCCTCCACCCTGTGTAATGGCTCAGGCCTTGAGTGTGGACTGAGATCAGCCAGCTCAGCCTGCAGCACGTAGGAAGGCCACCTCCAGCTCCATCATCCCGGCAGGAAAGCGCTTGGGGCTGGGGTGGGGGGGGATGTAGCTCAGTGGTGGAACACTTGCCTAGCATGCTTGTAAAGCCAAGGGTTCAATCCCCAGCACAGGAAAGAAGGGGAAGGAGAGAGGGAGGGAAAGGTAAAAGGGATGAAAGAAACACATGTACCATTTGAGTACAGAGACTACAGAGGTCTTCACCTGCAGGGCACAGTCCCTCCAGTCTCTGAGACTATCTCATCCACATCCTGAAGTGCACCTTGCAACTTCTTGCCCATTACCACTCCCAGCCCACTCCCTCTTGGGCACAGCCTGTCCAGGGGATCCCCCACAAGAAGCCAGGGTAAGCAGAGCCCTGCCACCCAACATCCCTGATTGAGTTTGAGGCTAATCCAGGAGGAGCTGCCCTTAATGCAGCGGTGGTGGTGAGACACCTGGCGGTGAGCCAGGAAAGTTGGCAGGGAAGTTGGGCCGAGGGCGGGACCCACACACAGGGCTCTACCTCAGTGGCTGTGATGCCGCTCCACCTCCTCAGTGCTTCCTTCTGTGAGCGCCGAGCAACTCCTCTGGAGACAATAGCAGTACCCAGCACGTTTGGGTGGGCACACAGGGGAGCGGGCAGCTGCTGGAACTGCCCAGCCACCGCAGGACTCCAGTGTCCCAGCCTCACATCCCTCTGGGCTTAAGGCACAGCCTTTGGGCCAGAACTAGGGGTGAGGCTGGAGGCATCCTGGGGTCAGGTGAGGACAGAGGAAGCCGAGGAAGGAAAGGCTGGCCTCCCTAGGGACCCAGGCCCACAGAACAAAAGAAGCCACAGCTCCCTCCAGATCCGGAGGGGCTACTGAGGGACAGCTGTTCAACAGACCATTTCCTGAAACCCTGTGCTCATGAACCTGATGTTCACAACATGAGTATCTCAGTAACTGTTCTCTCATTGCTGAGACAAAATACCTGATGCCCAAAATTAAGGAAGGAAAGGTTTATTTAGCTCACAGTTTGTGGGGGTTTCAGTCCATAATTGACTGGCTCCAAGGTAGGATGACATGGAAGGCAGTGGAAGATAGCAAAAGCAATAAGGGCAAAGGGAGTAGCAAAAGAGCATAACTGCATGAGGCTTTGGGGGGACATCTGACACAAATCATAACAATGGGAATGGGGCAAAACTGAGCCCCACAGTGCCTATCGTGAAGAAATACATGACCAACTACCTGAATAACACAAGAACAGCTATTAAGATGCCTTCCTGCCAACTTCTGCTTACTCTGCAAGGAGGAAAAGCCAAGTTACTTGTTTTATTTTAAATGAATTATTTGATGGCAGAGAAGTAAGCAACAGAGAAAATAGCATCTCTGAGAGTCCATGTTCAGACACTGGAATACAGCATCCTAAGGAAGACAAGGAGGAAGGAAATGGGTCCCATGGATCCAGGAATAATCTGAAATGTGAATAGAAGCCCACAGAGTGAAAAGAAAAACTTCAAGGAAGAAGAAGGGGGTAGCCAGTGGCACCTTCACCCTGAGACGGGACTCGCTGTGCAAGAGGAACTGTTTAAACCTGGGGACGCGTGGTGATGGTGACCGTGACAGCTGGTGACCCTGGAGGCCTCTGCAGAGAGATGAGGCAGTGGAGGGGAGCGGCAGATGTGGGGGACTGCACTGGCTGGTCGTGAGTGCAGAGGACATAGCCCTCCCACTGAGAGAGAATAATTAGCTGGGAACCATTTTGGAGACAGGCAGGTAAGCCCAGAACCCAGAACTGCTACCAGCTTCCTCTAGTACCTCTCAACTGGGAGCAGACCCGGGGAAATTGTTTGGACTGTGGCGAGCCCAGTGAGTCTGGTCTCAGGACAGGCCAGCTGAGATTCTCCACTATTCTGCTATAAAGATCAACATGATTCAGGACTCTGCCTCTACAGGTTGTCTACTATTGAACCCAGAGAGAATCCTGGAAGTAAACTGTTTGTTTTTCTTTTTCTTTCTTTCTTTTTTCTCTCTTTCTTATTTGCTGTTTTATATGAATGTAAAAGTGGTTCCTAACCTCTTAGTGGGTATGATTCTATTCTGTTTTCTTTTATCTCTTCTATCTTTCTTTTCCTTCAGTCTTCTGCATTGGTTTCCCCAAGCTGGTATGAGCCACCTTTGACCCCAAACCTTACTTCTAATCTCTTTCTCTTCTTCCACTTCTCTGTTTTCTCCTTAATACATTTTAAATTTGAACCCTCCAGGGCAAAACTGACACATTACAGACTTAAATATTGAATATAATTGTCTAGTTTGTTTCACATTTTGTTATATAATCAAAGATCTAGTTCACACAGTTAAAATTTGCAAATTAAGGGTTGGCTCAGTTTGTTGTTTTCTAGGCTGTGTTTTATGCTACTGGTACCACTATAGCCAAAATTGACACAGTTGTTATAAACAGCTATTGGTTCTGGTATTCCATGACTGAGATTAACTAAGGGTCACAGAAAATATGGTGGCAGAGGGCCAAAGAACCAGGGAGTAGGCCAAATGAGCAACGACTTCTCATCTCCAACAAACAGAAGAGGTAAGATGTTCCAACACACTCAAAACCCAAAAACCAGCTACACCTGCAAGATACCTCAGAAAAGTAATCATCACCTAAGGGTCCTAAATATCACCAATAAAGCAACTCACAATAGACAGCTTACAAGCATCACCCCAGGAGTTAAACTAAAAAAAGAGAGAAAGTAAAATGAGAAGACACTTAAGCAAAGTACAACCCTAGACACCTAGTTTGCCAAAAGCAAATCCAGGGGGCAATGAGGTGAGACAAATTGAAAGCCCCCACACTGAGTCTCCCTGAAGTGGAAACAACAAGCAATGGAATGAGGCTCTGGAAAAAAAATGAAATCACAAATAAACTCTCAGATAACTACAGAGGTTACCAAAATACACACCATGCTTAGCAATGTTAGAGCAGATGCAAAGGAAAAATAGATAAGTTTAAGAAAATTATGGAAGATCATCATAAGAAAAAATATAATTCATAAAACAGATTTAAACAGATATCCAGGATAATGAAAACTCAATTGAAAGTATTTGAAGCATATTAAACTGATGTGAGGACAGGACCTCAGATATTGACAGGCTTGCAGTTAGCAACCAGGAAAAAAAGATTTCTCAAAAATAGCAAGGAACCATGAGAAATCAATGCAGCAGCT
This sequence comes from Hydrochoerus hydrochaeris, assembly GCA_004027455.1. Lineage (NCBI taxonomy): Eukaryota > Metazoa > Chordata > Mammalia > Rodentia > Hydrochaeridae > Hydrochoerus > Hydrochoerus hydrochaeris. The sequence continues at coordinate 92,014 of PVLA01007833.1, forward strand.
GCTAGATGAGACAAAGAGGAATAACTTAAGATTAATTGGAGTCATGAACAAGCAAGAGATACCACAGATGACATTAAAAAATGTTCACAGATATCATGACAGAAAACTTTCCTGGTAGAGAAAAAGAATTTGACATTCAGATAATGAGGCATATAGAACTCAAATTAGCCATGATCAAAAAAAAAAATCTACAGGCAGACATATCATAGTCAAGATTCCAGAAATTCAGAACAAGAATAGAATCTTAAAAGCTGTTAGGGAAAAGAAACAAATCACCTTTTAAGGAAACCCATCAGAATCACAGCTGACTTCTCAGCACAAACTCTCAAGTCAAGGAGAGATTGGAGTGAAGTACTCCAAGAACAACTTTCAACCCAGATTGATGTATCCCACAAAATCATCTTTCAAAACTGATGGAGAAATAAGATGCTTCCATGACAGAGAACATCTGAGGAAATTTATGACCACCAAACCAGCACTCCAAAATGTTCTTCAGGACATTCTAGGAAGAGAAAATGACTACAGCTCCATTAACCTCAACAGAAGGAATCCACCAGGGAAGGCAAACAATTAGAGGAAAGGGAAAAACACAGAGAGAGAGAGGCAACAACAGGAAAATAACATAATAACGATAAGTCACAATACGTATCAGTTATAGCCATCATGTTAATGGTCTTCATTCAACTGTCAATAGACACAGACTGGCAGAATGGATCAAGAAGCAAGATCCAACAATGTGCTGCACACAAGAAACACATTTAATTCAAAAAGAAATTCAAAGTCTAAAAGTCAAAGGATGGAAAATGATACTCCATGCAACAGGAACCCAGAAAAAAGCAGGGGTATGTATTCTGTTTGCAGACAAACTGAAATTCAAGCCAAGACTGATTAAGACAGATAAAGGTCAATACATCCTGATAAAGGGAACAATCCAAGAGGAAGAGATAACAATCATAAACATATGTGCAGGACCAGGGATTTAGCTCAGCTACATAAGTGCCTACCTGGCAAGCTCAAGGTTGTGAGTTCAATCCCTGGTTAAAAAAAAAAAAAAAAAAAAAAAAAAAAAAAAAAAAAAAAAAAAAAAAAAAAAAAAAAAAAAAAAAAAAAAAAAAAAAAAAAAAAAAAAAAAAAAAAATATATATATATATATATATATATATATATATATATATATATATATTACCACTGCTCCCAACTATATAAAACAATTACTAACCAGACAGAAAAAATCAAATAAGCCCTAATACACTGTATTGGGAGGTCTTAATACCTCACTGTCACAAAAAGACAGATCAACTAGATAAAAAATCAACTAGACAAAGATCCATAATGAAATAGTAGAACTAAATCAAGCTCTTGAACAAAGAGTGTTCCACCCTACAACAGCAGAATACCCATTCTTCTCAGTTACACATGGGATATTCTCCAGAACAGACCAAATACTGATTCATAGAACGTGCTTAAGTAAGTACAAAGGAATTGAAATTATTCCATATGTACTATCAAGACACAGTACAATGAAATTGGAAATCCATGCCAAAGGGAACCACAAGAACTTCATCAACACATGGAAATTAAATAGCACCCTACTGAATAACCAATGGGTCACAGATGAAATTAAAGAAGAGGCTGGGGATTTAGCTTAGTGGCACGAGCACCTGCATGGCATGCACAAGGTTGTCAGTACAAAAAAAAAAAAAACCAAAGAAGAAATTAGATAGTTTTTATTGGTCAATGATAATAACAATACAATATAGCAGAACTTGTGGGACACAATGAAAGCAGTCTTAAGAGGAAAACTTATAGCAATAAAGACATACCTGGGAAACAAATCAAGCACATGTAAACAAATTAATGTTGAACCTTAAACTTCTAGAAAAAGAAGATTAAGCCAAAAGCTCATACAAGGGAGGAAATTATAAAAATCAGAGCAGAAATTAACACATGGAGACTAAAACAACAACACAAAGAATCACTGAATCAAACAGTTGGTTCTTTGAAAGATTAAATAAAATTGACAAATCCTTAGCCAACCTTATCAAAACAAGGAAAGAACAGACTCAAATCCACGCAATTAGGAATGAAAAATGTGAAATCACAACAGATCCTGCAGAAATCCAGAAAATTATGTATACCTACTTAAAAACTTGTATTCTAATAAAGTGGAAATTACAGAAGAAATGGACAGACTCCTAGATACCTATGAGTTATCAAAACTGTCTCTACTCTTATTCAACATACTTCTCGAGACTTTAGCTTGAGCAATTAGAAAAGAGAAAGAAATAAAAATAAGAAAGGAAGAAATTAAACTATCGTTATTTGCAGATGACGATACTCTACTTAGAAGACTCCAAAAAATCCACCAAGAGACTTCTGGATTTAATAAGCAAATTCAGTAATGTAGCTAGTTACAAAGTCAACACTCAAAAATCAGTAGCCTTCCTGTACACAGATAACAAACTCACTGAGAGAGAAATCATGGAAACAATACTTTTTACAAAAGCATACAGAAAATGAAATAGCTAGAAATCAATCTAACAAAGGATGTAAAAGACCTCTACATTGAAAACTACAGTATTGTGAAAAAGACAGTTGAAGAGAATATTAGAAAATGGAAAGATATCTCATGCTCTTGGGTAGGAAGAACAAATATAGTGAAAATAGCCATACTTCCAAAACTGTTATACAGATTCAATGCAATCCCGATCAAAATTCCAATACCATATCTCACAGAATTACAGAAAACAATCTTAAAATTCATCTGGAACCAGAAGAGATCTAGAATAGCAAAGGTAACCCTGGGCAACAAAGGCAAGACAGGGAGTATTGAAATCTCTGACTTAAAATTATACTAGAAAGCTACTCTGATTAAAACAAAAAACAACGAAAGACATAAAAACAGACCCAAAGATCAATGGAACACATTAGAAGATGCAGAAACAACTCCAGAAACAATAAGCCACTTTATCTTTGACAAAGATTCCAAACACATTCACTGGAAGAAAGACAGCCTGTTTAATAAATGGTGCTGGAAATACTGGCTCTATACATACCAAAGATTAAAGCTGGACCCACATCTTTCACCATGTACTAAGCTAAAATCAGAGTGGATCAATAATCTCAATATTACAACAGAAACATTAAATCTGCTGGAAGGTAATAGGTAAAACCCTTAAAGACACTGGTATAGGCTTTATGAACAAAACCCAGGTTGCACAGGCACTATCACAAAGAATCAACCACTGAGATCTCTCCCCATTGAAAAGATTTTGCACAGCAAGAGAAACCACCAACAGAGTGAAGAGACAACCCATATTGTGGGAGAAATGTTTGCCAGCTATTCTTCAAACAAAGGATTCCTCCCAGATTTAAAGACCCAATCCGAAAATGGCATCTGAGATGAATACACACTTCTCAGATGAAGAAATACAAACAGCAAATAAATATGTGAAAAATATTCAACCACAACTCACTGGTCATTTGAGACATGCAAATTAAAATACTGAGATTCCACCTCATCCCAGAAGAAGTAGCTATTACCAAGAAATCAAGCAATAACAAATGCTAGAGCAGCTGTGGGGAAAAAGGAACCCTTCTCCTCTGTTGGTGGGAATGCAGACTGGTGCAACCACTGTGGAAATCAGTGTGGAGATTCCTCAAAAACTAAGACTAGAGGTCCCATTCAACCCAGCTATTCCTCATCTGAATATCTTCCCAAAAGAATTAAAAACATCATACCACAGTGATATATGTGCACCATGTTTATAGTAGCACAGTTTATAATAGCCAGATCTTAGAAACAACCTAAATGCCCAGTGACTGAGGATAAAAAAAGATGTGGTATTTTTATACAATGGAGTACTACCCAGCCATAAAGAAAGATAAACTGGAGAATTTTATAGGTAAATGGATGCAACTTGAGAACATACTCATTAGTATGTTCTCAAGTAGGCATACATCTATAAACACTGTATTGTCTCACTAGTGTGACAAGCTCAAAGAAAAAACATATGCATATGTGTATGTATATGTATTTTTAATTAGTTGAGGTAGTTATACCACTGATTTCTCTGAGTTTGTTGAAGAGAAAGATTTGTGCTGATACTGTTCCAACCGTTGAATGCAGACGTCTTGTGCTCTGGGTGAAGGATTTGGGGATGACAATGCACAGTGTATGAACCATTGTTGCTCCCCGATTCATAGGTTTTGAAATTTTGTTGTAGTTTTTTTGTTCTTCTTTTTCTTTTTCTCACTGAAATAAAGTAAATTTTGGGAAAAAATTAAATGAATTATTTTACAGTGTCTTACTGTAAAATTGGAAAAGGGTGTTGAACAGTGCACACAGGTAGAAAGAAGAAAAATCATTATGTCTCGCACCACAGGCAGGAGCTGATCACACTCTAATTTGTCTTCCTTGCATTTATTTATTTTTTATCAGGGCATGATCATTCTTGTACTTTCAGTTCATATTTGTGCCTTCACAGCAGTGCCCGCAATTTGCCACCAACCCAGTTCTCTACGGGCTGCCCTGGTCCTGGGACTTCTGGGGCCCCATTCACATAGTACTGTGGAATCCTGTGTTCCAGGATCTGCCTGGCTCTCTGCTCCTGGGTGAAAGAGATGTATGCATGGTGCACTGGCTTTTGTGAGCTTGAGCAGTGGGTGCTTTTCAACCAGCCTGAAAGAGCACAGGGTGGAGCAGAGGCCAGTGGAGGGCTGGACAGATGTACAGCAGGCCCTCAAGCACTCACTGAAACAGTGACAGGACCCTGTGTTACCATGTGATGTACAGCAACCTTCCTTCAGACTGTAAATGTGCTGTACCCAGAACAGAAATTCCCAGGAACAGACTCCTACCTTCTTCTCTGCGCCAGCCCCTGGACCACTCAGAGCAGTTCTCAGTAAATATTTGTTAGACATATTAATATTTGTTATTTATTTATTTATTTATTTATTTATTTTTGCTAAGTTCTGCACTCCTGTGACAAGCTAAATCTATACTGCCTACCACACTTCTGGTCCTTATCGAATCTCAAATATCATTTTTCTGAATTCATGAATTCCTGACCTGGATTTGGTATTTTGTTTTGTTTTTGTTTGCTTGTTTGTTGGTTTTGAGACAGGGTCTCACTATGTAGTCCAGGCTGGCCTTGAAGTCACTATGCAGCCCAGAGTGGCCTCTAACTCATGTCAATCCTCCTGCCTCAGCCTCCCAAGTGCTGCGATTACAGATGTGCTCCACCACCCCGGCTTTCCTGAACTGGATTTGTATGAACAGTTTACACCTAAGAAATCTACTCATTGAAAAAGTCTTGGAAGAGGATGGGTGTGGTGGTGTCCACCTGGGAGGCTGAGGTAGGAGAAACTTTGCAAGCTCAAGGCCAGCCTGCACTGCATAGTGAGTTCAAGGCCTGCTATGAACTACCTGGTGAGCCCTTCTCTCACAAAATGAAAAACAAAACAAAGAAAGAGTCTTGATGGGAAATGTTCTTAAAAATGGAATCTGGCATTTCCTGCCTGACATTGTGAGATGTTTGCAGATCTTGCTGTTGGAATATTCTCCCTAGTATGAGATCCTCCTTCTTTTATTATGATAGTTTTTTTCCACCTCCTACAATAAACTTTTCAAATAAAGTCAATATATAAATAAAAAGATTGTTTTTGAAAAACCAATTGATCCTCAGATTTCCTTTTTGTACTCAGATTTTTATCGCCAGCCAGAGGTTTGCCCTGGGAGACACCATCTGGGGGCCAGAGACTCAGTATTTTGGCCCCCCACTATAGCTCCCTGGAATGTGCCAGGGGAAGAGGGGGGCTGTTCTGAGGGCTCCTTGGGGGCCATCGCCTCCCACAGGCACTGCACAGGGAGTGCAGCTCCACCTGGCCTCCACCCCTTGGCATCCAGCAGAGCCTGAGGTCTAGGGAAAGGACACACCCTCCCAGGGCCACCAGAGTGGGCAGTGCTGAGGCACTTAGTGCCAGAGGGCTGTGCTCAAGGGAGAACAGGGCTTGAGCTCACACCTAGTGATTAAAACTGTTGCATCAAGCCCAGAGGTCCCTGCTACCACAGGCGGCTCCATGGCACAGTGCAGCGCCCAGAGCATGGGGTCAGAAGCTCAGTCCAGAAAGAGTGGAAAACAGTCATTTCTCATAGGGATGTCCAAAGAGTAGAGTCACATATGGAAAAGACCTGAATTGTTGGTTTTAGGACTCCTATATTGTCGTGTGTGTGTGTATGTGTGTGTGTGTGTGTGTGTGTGTGCGCACGCGTAGATTGAGCCCAGGCCAGTGCTGGGATACATACCTTGTCCCACTGTCTTATACTCTTTTTTTTTTTTTCATTGTTGGTTTTAGGACTCCTATATTGTCATGTGTGTGTGTGTGTGTGTGTGTGTGCGCGCGCACGCGTACATTGAGCCCAGGCCAGTGCTGGGATACATACCTTGTCCCACTGTCTTATACTCTT